>JAQZBX010012405.1:0-18135 GCA_029593785.1 Cabassous unicinctus
GGACCCAACACCTGGTTCCAAGATCACTGCTGTTCATATTCCTCCTCCCCCTCCTCTTTCTCCTCTTGCCCCTCCTCCTCCTCCTCTTCCTGCTCCTCCTCCTCCTCCCTCTTCTGGATCAGGTTGAGTGGTCCAGCTTCTTAGTGATAATTTCTAATCTCAAAAGTGGATTGATTCAGGTTTCATCTATATGATAAACACTTATTACTGCCCCAAAGAAGACTGGGTAGGAAGATGTGAATGAATCCACAGAAATCTTCTCCACTTTTGACATACAATCTCAGAGGACATTACAAATAACGTATATCTGGAGAGTGATTTCTTAAGTCCTTTGACTTCTATTTTTTTGTGTGATGTTCTTTAAAATAATTTCTCATTAGAAGGTAAAAATTGTCATCTCCATTTTATAGATGAGGAAATTGAGGTACAATCAAGCTGGGGAAGAGTAGACCATAGATGTGAACCTGGATTTTCCAACTCTAAATCTTGTACTATTTTCGCCAAATCTTATTGCTTCTCCTCCATGAAATTTGTAATATGTGGATTAATGAAAAAAGTGCTGTAATGATGACAGGGCTGCAGCATGTCACTTATTTTAGAATTACTGGACTTTTTAACTCTTTTTAAATTTAAATTGGATATTTAGTTTCTATGAAAGTTTAGTTAAAATTCAATTTTATTAAAATGTCTCAGCCTGTATCTTTCAAACTTTAGTAATATCCATACCATTTCAATTAGGAAAATGCTTGCACATCTCTAATACTCACTTAAATAGTTTTTATTGTGATGTTACTTAAACATGTGTAAATGTAAAAACAGATATTATTTCCTTCTCCTCCTATTTTACAATTTTTATAATTAAAACTATGACAAAAATACAAATTAAATACAAATAAAACGTATATATCCAATACAATTCAAATTAAAAATATTAACTCAATGAGATGGATGAAAATATTTTGCTGAAGCTAGATTATTTGTATTGGCTTTGATAATAGAAAGACGTTCCTGTATATTCTATATTAAATGTTCTAGAAACCATTGTCATTATCGGTATCAATATTTTCATTTTTTAAATCTTTAACTCTTTTAACCAATAGTCCATTACAATCCCTTACATCTCTAATATAATACTGAAAAAAAAAAGATAAGGGGAGCTGGTATAGTCAGATTCACCTGTACAAAGTCCCAGGTTCAATCCCCTGTACCTCCTAAAAAATAATAATAATTGGGAGCAGATGTAGCTCATGGTTGAGCACCTGCAACCCACGGACAAGGTCTCAGGTTCAATCCCTGGTGCCTCCTTTAAAAAAAAAAGATAAAAAGCATTAACAAAAATTGGTAATCACCTAATTACTACTATAATTAGTGCTAAAACTTTCCCAAGTTAGTGCATACTTAAATGGCATTCCAGCATTAAACCTGCCCAAAAGTGAACAAGGACCTGACTGCTATGGGTTTTCCTCTGTGAGCCCAATGACAGTACCACTATATGAACCCTATAGTTACTAAGGTCTCTACCACTTTCCTTAATAACTTGGAAACTTTTGTTCTTATAGGACCTCACAACTTCATCTGGTCTTATGTTGGAACAATTGTGTAATTCATACATTATGTCTTGCATTGTTTTCTTATTAGCACCAAAAAAGCAGCACATGGTTCTGCTGGAATATAAGATATTCATAATATCAAATCAAAATCTCAAATAATTAAATAAAAAATTAAAATCATAGTCTATGAAAATTTCTTTCAGTTGCAAATTCTTACTGCAAAGAATAGGTGTTTATATAACTGATAAAAATAGCTGATATGAGGACAATAATCACCTAATACTGTCATTTTTACATTGGGAAATCCCAGTCTACTTGGCAACCAGATATGCTATATAAACACATTAAAAAGGAAACACTGACTTTCAAGGGGTCCTCCAGGCACTCACTTTATCATGAGTCAAAATACAGAAAGCAAATGGAAATCATGAAGCAATGCTCAGTTATTAGCTGATATAATAATCAATATGAAAATAGAAAATTTAAAAACACCTCTCACAGGCCTTTGAGGTCTTTTCCAGAGATTTCTCATTAAATACTCTTAATAATACTGAACCAATTTTCCACTTTTACAGTAGTATATTTTTTCCTCCTAAATCCACCTACGAACTTTAAAACAGTACAGGTTTTGCTTGCTGATGCTTCCCATTTTAACTTAGACGTGTTTTAGGAAGTTGGCAAAAATTTATCTCAGATGAAAACCTCACAGTCCTTTAGCTCAGTCAATAATTGTATATGAAACTTACAATCTCTCACTCATCTTCTCTGTATTGCACATACTTAAGAAGGGATAAAATAAAACTTTGTTTTACTCCCAATTACTGTAGAATCCAATTATGGCAACAAAATTGAAAATAACCAATGAATTCTATGTTATCAATGTTTTCAAAGTGCTTTGCAATCATCAATGTTAAGACGTAAATCAAACAAATGAATAGAAAGTATTAGGATATCTGAAGGTGAGTGTAATCATGTGCCAAATATCAAGAAACATTTGTAAACAAAATGTTGCTAACAGCATAAAATAATAGGCATTTTTTTAACCTTTTTTTTAATTAATTTTTTTTTATTTTTAAAGAAGCTTTAGATTACAATAAATGTTACATAAAAAATACAGGGGATTTCTATATGCCCTACTCCCTACCCCTCTCACACTTTCCCACATTAACAACATCCTTCATTATTGTGGTATATTTGTTACAATTGATGAACACATTTTGAAGCATTGCTACTAACCATGGACTATAGTTTACATTATAGTTTACACTCTGTCCCACACAATTTTGTAGGTTTTGACAAAATACATAATGACTTGTATCCGTCATTGCAATGTCATGCAGGACAATTCCAATGTCCCCAAAATGCCCCCATATTACACCTATTCTTCCCTCTCCCTCCCCTCAGAACCTCTGGTGGCCACTGCCTTTATATCAAGGACAAAAGTTCTTCCATTGCTAGAATAATAATAAGTCTGTAGTAAAATAGTAATAAGTATACTTTAGTCCATTGTTCATTCCCCAATCTTGAGAAGTTGGGGATGGTGATACACACTCTGCTTCTAATTGAGAAGGGGCTTAGATCCCATGGGGCAGATGGATGGAACTATCTTGCTTGCAGTTGCAGACACTCTTTGTTCCTTGGGATGGGCTTTGTCCATCATCTCCTTGTTAGTTGTCCTGGGTGAGTCCAGTGAACAGTAGAGTAGGTGTTGCAACTCTGCTGAGATTCTGGGCTCAATTGGCATGTGGCTGGATGAAAGATTTAAGTCTCTGGGACATACATTTTGAGTATAGTGCTAATTATAGGTTCAAATAAAAGGGGCAGAAGAGTCGTGTGTCAGGAAACTGTAAATGAGTCTAACTCTGTGACACTGGGGAGCATAAATTCCAAAGTAAGTCCCACTGACAGGGTTAGGCATTTTCAATAGAAGGATTTGATATTGACTGGTTCTCTGAGAATAGACAGAATGTACTGTTGGTGCACAAAACAGAGGATTGGATTAGCCAGGACTTACTAATGGTCATTTCAAACACTTAGCATACCTTTTCTTTTTGACTGATCCATCCCAATGTGGGAGGAGTAAGAATGAATGGCAAAGGGTGGCATACATTTCTTAATATATGATTTTGAGAAGTCTTATCTTTGGACAAAGGGTCTGTCTGCACAATATCTAAAATCCCACCATCACCACAGCATCAAGCAATTGCGACTCAGATGTGATTTAGGTGTAAAGTGCTGGAAGGGTTGTCAGCATCATGCAGGTGGAGTCGAATGAGAAAGTTAAAACTGTAGAAGGGAAATGGATTTTGTTATCCAGGAGACATCCCAATATCATTATCAATTAGCTGATTATTTATAATATTGTAGAAATGGGTTACAAATGGAAATACATAGTTCCCCTCCCCCCCTTTATTTCTTGCAGCCTTCATATCAGAGGAAGAGACTCTCATTGACACATAGCCACTGGATGTACAGAAGCAAAACCAACTCTTCCAAAACACCTCAATGAAATATTTAGAGCACGTACAAGTCAAAGAGAAATGTGATTTATGGGGTGGAAGAAGAATTGTTTTTAGGTTAAAATCGTGAATTAGCCCTTGAGGCCTCCCATTTCCACTGCCTGTTGTTATCTCCCTGCCCTCATCCTTTTCCCTCCCTTCTCCCATTTGAAAAATAGTCTACTAAAAGGCTCTGTTCTGGATCTTATTCTTAACATTTAACTTTTCCAGAGGAATATAAAGATTACAACATATTTCCAAACGTCTCATATTTACCTTCTTTCCTGTTTCCCTTCAACTCTCTGTACAAGATAAGGAAGCATAGCCAGTGGACCACACAGCTGGGATCAAGAAACCTTAGTTTTAGTCCAGTCTCTGACTCTGACAAACCAGTAGCTGTTTGCTAAGATTTTGCTTTGGTTGTGAAGAGGAGTTAAGGCGTAAGGCATGCAAACCCTCAGTGAACGCTAAAGGACTAGCACCTTGTCTCCCATATGCTGAGGCCTAAGGGCACCTCTTATCTACTGAAATAACACCAAGCTTGCCTCTTCTCAGTCTTTAGTCAATGTGTTCCCTTACCCCAGAGAAGAATGTCTTCTAAATAAATCTTGCCACCTGCTCAAACCCACAGATGGCAAATATTACCTTTTCTAGGATACCCCTCAAATAGATTGATCTCTTGCCTTTTAGATTTTTTAAAGTAGTTTGAGTGAATAATTCTAAGAGCTCTCGTCACATTCTGTCACATGATGCTACTTATTTTTACTTTTCTTACATCAAGATTTATTAGAAAAGGAATTGAGTTAAAAAAAATGTTCAGTCTTGGTGTCCTTCATAGGGCATGATACACTGCCTTGCAGACATATGTGCACAAGGCAGGAGTAATAAACTGAAAAGGGAGGCGGAGAAAAATGAGAAGGTTGGACATGAAACACATGCTCTGCCTTGGTCCACCCTCTCCTTTCAGCAGGTACCCTGTGATGCCTCCTGCTGCCAAAGGCCTCGCTGCGCCTGCTAGGTGTCCACTGGTAGCAGAATCACTTAAGGTACTTATTTAAAAGGCAGATTCTTAGATCCTGTGGTGGACACAAAACTGGCTTCCAAAGATGTCTATATCCTAGTCCCTGGAATATGTAAATATGTTACCTTACATGGCAGAAGGGACTTTGTAGATGTGATTATAGATTTTGAGATGGGAAGATTATCCTGGGTTATCTCGGTGGCCCAATATAATCACAAGCGTTCTTACAAAAGAGAGGTAGGAGAGAAAGGATGAGACGTGATGACAGAAGTAGAGGTTGTGGTGATGTGCTTTGAAGACAGAGAAAAGGATCATAATCCAAGGAATGCAGGCAACTTCCAGAACCTGGAGAAAGCAAGGAAAGGAATTCTCTCCTGAAGCCTCCAGAAGGAACTTGGCCTAGCTGACACCTTAATTTTAACAAATATTAGTCATTTCAGATTTTTATTTCTAGGACTATAAGGTAATAAATTTAAGTTGTTTAAGGTTATTACGTTTGTGGTATTTTTTAATGTAGTAATAAAAAAACTAATACAGACTCAATAAATCAGATTCTCTGGGTAGGACCTGGGACTATGCATTTTTAATAAGCTACCCAGTTGGCTCTTACAACTAATGTTTAAGAACCTTTTCTGTAGAACTGTACTCCCTTTCTGTACAATGGAATTGAACCATCTGATGTTCCAATCCCTCAGTCCGTTTCAAGATAAAGTTGAGACAATTTGTTTCATAAAATTCTCAAAATGTGAAAGCAAGAGTGCTGCAGGTAAATAGCATACAGTTAGTTCTCTTAAGGACGTCTAGTCTACTTTCAAACAGCAAAACTGTGTTTTAACAGCGCCATTCCTAACCCATGCTCCTACCATTACTGGTTACCTAAAAGAGTTATTCTAATAGCTGAGATTTCTGCAACTACCATTTACTCATCACTTATTAAGCACTATGCACTATGCTAAGAGCTTGTATACTTTTTCTCATATAATACTTTCAACAACTCTATGAAGGTGATATTATTTTCTCTGTTTTACAGATTAGAGAATTGAGACTCAGAGTGGCTAAACTTGGATTTGGAATGCACACTGACTGACACACATCTAATGAGACAGGGAGCTGGGCCTCAAACCAGGGTCTGAATCATCCCACTCTGCTATACTGCTTCCCTACTAATAACTGCCATTTATTGAACCCCTGCTATGTGCCAAAGACTGTGAGACAAGTAGAAGGATTATATTTGGTTCCAGTTACCAAACCTGTCGCTAAGGATGGCAGGCAGGAAGCAAGGGAGAAATACAGTGAGTCACTAGAAGTTCTATAAGTGAATTGAATAGATGAAGATACATGTTTAGTTCTTTTTTATAATTCTAGATCAATAAGCAACAGTCATATTATTACCTGCATTTAATGGCTATTTCCACAGTAATAGCAGTTAAAAAAAATGAACCAAAGAAATCTAATGTGTCACCTAATGTTTAATCTCAATTATTACATGGAGTGTGCAATCATAGTGAGCACGGTTCTTACTTTCAGAAAGGTAATGGAACTGAAGTGAAGATGAGAATGAGCCTTGAATTTTACTAATGTATATTAACCTTTAACATGGCACAAATTTCTTAAATGCTTTGCTGTTTGAAAGCAAACAGTGTTCTAAAGGTAAATACAACTGATTAGCTTTAACTCTCCTGGAATACACCTGTCATCACAAATAGTCATAGAGACCAGTTTCAGAAGATTTTGGAAAGGCCTTTGATAGATCTTTTGATTATTCCAAGGCTTTGACTTCTTACTATGAAAGTCAATCACATTTGCTGGCTTAAAGCAATTCTTATTAACTACTTTGGAGAAACAAAGTGTGGTCTAGTAGATTTTATATATTTTCTAAAAATTGGGGGTTCATTTCTAGTTTTGTCACTGATTCACTAGATGAATTTTGCAAGTCATTTAATCTCTGCATACCTGTTTCTCAATTCTCCAAAGGGAAAAAACAATCTCGAAAGTCTGTAAGCTCCTCAAAAGAATATTAGTTTCTCTCCATTCTATTAATGGGATTCAGAAATGCTGTTTCTCTCCTCTGAGATTGAGCCAATTGTTATTGTAACCTGTTTATGTGAACATGGCTGTATGTAGTGCTTTAGAAAAACCAGAACTAGAATCTAAGAAGTCATTTAGAGACTTAATTAAGATATGGAAAGGACAGAAGAAAACAGTACAATTCTGACCTCATGATTAATTATTTGAGCACTAAAAAGTCATATCAGCACAGCTATTAAAACTTTCTCTCAGAACCTTCAATCTAAATTTTAGATTATGAACCAAAATCAATATTATAAAATGCTATTTCAAAGTTCAGGGTTATATTTTCCTGTTACTCTTGATATAACTTTGACGTATTTGGTAATACTGTGTTTTCCTACTATGCCAGTGCCTAAAAGTCAAATAAATAATATTATGCTTAGATTAATAGAAAAAATATAAGATTATTTTAAGATATCTTTAAACATAAAAGGCCTCAGTTTTAATTTTTTTGGAAAAAAAGGATAATGAACTCCTTAGTTATAGTATCAATACTAATACAAATTCAGTCTTAGTTTTTGAATGTGTATCCATTTCTAGATTTTTTCCGATAAAAAGCAACTAGTAGAAATGAATTGCCAAATTTCCTGATTCTTTTAACTGTCTATAAATCATTTTTACCTTGATAGTTCACAATCACTACAAATCATACATGCCTAACATTACACTATTCCTTCACACAAGCTATTCCCTTCTCATGATCCCAGTTTCTGCCTTTGTTGGTTTTCTCAAAAGCTTGGATTTTCATTTCAACTCTTTCGTTTTCCAGTGTTGCAGTGTCTTCATCAGGTGTAACATCAAATTATTTCTTCATTCAGGGTACTATACCGGATTTTATACTGGATGTTGAAAATGCAGAGGAGAACATGTGAGTCTTGCTTTCTATGAGTTTTTCATATATTTCACTATGCAGAAGGTAACCAAGTCCTCCCCGTTTTTCTTTTCAAATGTCTATGCCCTGTAGCCACGTCAACTAAAATCATTCTGGTCTAAATTTCCATCAACTCAAACATGGATTAATGCAACATCTACTTCATGCCCAAATTCATCCTTTACTCTCTCCATCTCTCTGCTCCATCCCTCACTCCTTCCAAAAATAATGATGCATGCCATTGTTTTGCTAATTTTCCTTCAGGCCTATGTTTGTCATTAAATAAATAAACAAATCTTTTTTAAAAATTTTTTAAAAAGGTTGAGAAACAAATATTATCTCCACAGTTTTTTTTTTACTGGGTGGAAAGCTTATAAACTGAATTTTCACCCTTGAGGTTGCATGCCTTGGTCTTGAGATACCGAGCTAGGAAAATCACCCAAAGATGGGTATATTGAAAACCTGGAACATGGATAAAATTTGGTATGAGTTTGTGTTTATCAGTGTGAGGAGTAGTAGTAATAATAATAAATCATAATCATAATGCCAACATTTGAGTTTAATCTTAAAAAATAAATTGGCATTTACTAGACCATAAAATGAGAGCAAGTCCAAAGATCTGGAGAGCCTCTCATTTTACCTGCCCTGACTCTCTACCATTAATCACGCTGACTCTACTCCTCAATTTTACCTCCCATCTAACATCCTTTAAATTGCTTCCACCCTTCCCAGGGCTTTGATTATCTCCAGTCATGGTCCCTGATCCACCAACAAAGAAGCTACAATGCTTTCCATGCAATATAAATGCAGTATGTCATCCAGGGCACCCTCCCTTCTTGCTCTTTGACAAGTGACACATGTCATCTCTCTGACACTGCTATCAGCTGCATTTCCATATGCCATGTCTCACATGACATCTCAGGCAATGCCATGTCCTACTTCTATCATAAAAGCCTTTCACAGTTTTGTTCTTATAACTGAACAGGGAGTGAAAATAAAAGATTGCTAAAACAAATTGCTTTCAATTTTCCTTCATTTATTATAATCCAGAAAAATGTTCATGACGAATTGAACGTAATCAGTACAAAAAATTTTCACTCTCTAAATGAGATTATAGGGAAAATTTCATAAACTGCTGCCAACAATGTTGGTTTTGACTTATGCACAGTAGTAAGTTAGATGATGTCATATTGTTTGCACTACAAAGTGAATAGTTATGTGTGCCTCATATTGGGCTCTAGGAAGATAGCTAGAGGTAACTTGACAATTCCTTCTTTTGATACCAAGTGTTATGCAGGGATGAAACTATACAATACATGTATGTTGCAACAACTACTAAGCTAAAATCACATCCTCAATAAATGTATTGAATAAATTTAATCCCAAATCCGTAGTTCTGAATGAGCACCTGTTACGTTCAACTTTAGATGACCATGCCCTATTTGTTCAGTAATATGACTCAAGATCTTAATGAATACAGTTTAAGACCTCTGACCACTATATCACAAATGTAGTGTAGATAATAAATATTGGACTTCAAATCCACAACATTCCAGGACCTATGGCCGAAAACAGAAACCAGCGAGTCACTGCTATTAAGCAGTTTGTTAGATAGAAACAGAACAAATGATACTTTTGGCACAGATTATAGTTAATTCCAGCAACTTTCAAGAGATTTTTAACAACAATGAAAACATAATTATACAATCATTATCTGATGCTTAAGTATAACCTCAACTTTCAACAATACAGTCATGTGTTGTTTGTAACATTAAAAAGTAAAATAAAGAATATCTCCTATAGAAAACTATATGTCATGCAATAAATACCATATTAGTTACTCTGCTTTCCAAAATGGTGTAGGAAGCAAGATACTATGTAATTACAGATACAAAAATTAGTTAATTAATTCACAGGTATAATAAAATTGTCCACCTCCTTGTATACAATACTTTGCAATTTAATGAACACTGTCACTATCATTTTCCAATTGCTTTTTGCTTTAGTTTTCTCATCTGTAAAGAGACTAATTATTGCATGGGGTAAATAGGGTCATAACTTTAAATGGTTAATGCAAGGAAACGATACTAATTGAATGTGTGCAAAATGCTGAGAACAGTGCCAGGCACATAAAAAGTACCATGTAAGTGTTAACTATCATCTACAAAATAAGGACATTATTAAGAATTGAATCAATTCATATAAAGCACATTGTGCCTGTCACATAATAAGTGTTCAGTATGAGCATCATCTACCTACAAAGCAAGACACCAGTCTGATCAGTCCCTTTTTAGAGAAGAAGTCATTGATAAAAGATTCAACCAAATCTCCCAAATGTTTGACAGCCAGAGATGCACATATGAAAGTCAAAACATTCACATTTTGCCTTTTGAAATTTCCAGAGAATTATTCCTTTCTAGCAGGTCCCCACTCCCAAGCCCCTACATTTACCCTTCCTATTTATTTCTGTGAATACTGAGTATGGAAATGTATTCATCTCAGTCAGGGAAAGTGCTGCTGCTCCAGTTGTGGCTGTGTACACACATTAAAAGTTGTTTCATTTTTGGTTTCTATGGAAATGAAATTTCCTACATCCCTGCTGGTTTGTTGTTCTAGGGGTTGAACAGCAAAAGATTTTTCTTCTTCCCACAATCGGAGGAATTGACTTGGGTGTTAGGAATGGAGAATTGTTACTTCACGTATTTTGAGTACAAGAAAGGACCAGCAACTTCCTAGAAAATAGACACACTGATTCTTAACATTGCTTGGATCAAGAGTATTATTTTTCATCATACTTTATTTTTCTGCTGGAAATATACTTTAAAAATATGTGCTCCTTTCTTCTATTGAACCTTTCTTTCAAAGGGACGTATATTATTTTTTAAAAATCATTCTCATATTCCATAGTCCGTTCATTTCTCTGTGTTCCCAGGGAATACTAGACCATGTATGGTATTATATAAAGCAAAGGAGTTCCTTAAATAAAAGACTTGATTTGGTCTCAACAGGGGGTATTATAATATCACCCTTGAGCTGGGAAAAAAAGAAACCACCTACAACTAAACAAAATGCATTTTATGCAAGTAACCGCAAAAAGAGCAAATGAATTAGGAAAAGCCCACAGGGAGACCTAATCTAGTCCTGCTGTGAAAACCCAGGTTGAAAAAAAAAATGCCAACAAAACATGTACTGATTGCACTATCCGTACTCAGATGACTAATGCTGGCGTTCTCTTTGTCTATTTCAAAGAATCTACAGAGCATCTGGCTTCTCCGATCCCTTGTCACTCCAGAACTGAAATCTCCAGGGATTCTGAATCTTGCATTTATTTTTAGGAAATCATTAGTACATTATGTCTGACACATTCGTTTTGCCTAGGCAAGGCTGTTGCTAGTGAAGTAGGAAAATTAGATTTGTGATTAAGGAATTTGATCATAGGGCACTAATAGAATATCATGTATCCCAAAAAATATACATGCAGAGTCCTGCTGCACAGAGGGCATTTCTTTCTGACTCAGCAACTCAGGCTTTCAGCATGGAAGAAGGATGGACTTTTAAGGATTATTAATAAACTCAGGCACACAATTTCCTCATCTTTGATATTTCTAATTTTGTTAGTAGTCACTGAAGAGAGTGATAGGAAAGGGTATTTTTTTCTCTCCCTTTTTGAAGAAACCAAAAGCTACACCAAACCGCTGTTCACACTGCCTTACAGTTCAAAGCATTGTTCTTCTTTTGTGTTTGCTTAACATAGAAGAAAAAGGCTCCTTATGTGAGCTTTAAATCAAGGTATGTGAAATTGGATTTAGCCGGAAACTGGAAGAGCAAGTGCAGAATTGGCCTTAGGCAAACTTGGGTAACGATAAAAGTTTGAATTCCTGGGAGCAAACAATATCTTCCCTTTCCGTGCTTCCTACCAATCATGTTTCCAGGGGGCCATGTGTTGAATTTCAACTTGCTTAGTTGCATCTTATTATCTGAACTTTTTTTTTTTTGGCTCTCTGCCACCTCTCCTGTGCCTCTTGCCTCTGTTAGGGTCCAATTCTTGACTGATGCAACCTAATGAGCAAAGTCTTTTTCCTTCCAGCAGGAATGTTTGTGATTCCAGTGTACCTCTTTGGTCTGAGGGAGTAGGGTATTTGGAGTTCAGTCTGAAAACTCTGCTTTTGTTAGCTGGTTCAACTTCTTACCAATGCTGGAGTGTCTCTTTTCTAAATCACTCGAGAGACAGTGGAGCGGTTAAGAATGCAGGATCCGCAGTTAGATTACCTGGTTCATAGCTCAGGTTTTATACTAGGCTGTGTGAACCTGGGCAACTTATGTAGGCTAACTGTGTCTCAGTTACCTCATCTGTAAAACTGAAATAACAGTGTTGACTGCATAGGGTTGGGATGAGGATTCAGTAAGATAATACATGACAAGAATAACTTCCAACAGAGGATGGCCTACAGTAAGTAATAAATGTTACTTAAAAAAAAACAAAAACAACAACCTGAGTTATTCCAGGATTTAGTAACCCCAAGAGTCAAGAAGAGGAAAATATACTGTTTAGGGGCAGGACTGTCATCCTCTCTTCCAAGCAAGATGGGAAATTGGACTCAGCTTCCCCGGAAGCAGGCCTTCTTTATTAAGGGTGGGAGATGTTGGATGGAAATGATGAGAACATAGGTTTGACTCTTGTTATTTGCAGTAGTTATGTTCTATAAAGTTCTGAAACCACTGAATTAGTGAATACTAAACCATTGATCCTAGGAGAAATACAGGGTTAAGTTCCTGTGAGCCTCTGGTCACAATATTTTTGTCAGTCAATCAATACATAGCCTTATATTATGTATTTTTCTGTTTAAAGACACTTTAAAATATATTTCTTACAAATAATTATATTCAATATTCCTGATAAAATACTTCAATTAAAAAAAAAAACAGGAAAATAATTTGTAAATGGTCCTCATAGAATAAAAGGCATTTATCCCCAAATATTCAGGCCAACTTTGCTTTACTTTCTCTGTTGCTACAATCATTCCCACTTTTGAGCGCCAGTGGTGCCTCCTCTGGCCCTTAACAACTTGAAGCTGGAGAAAGTGGTTCATTAGGGGCTGCTGGCTTGGAAATTGCCTCTTTCCAACCCAAAAAGCACCCCCGCATAGGCTACACGCGGGCGACGGAACCAGGAAGCCTGACTGTGAAACTTATTATGTTCGGCTTAGGGCCTACATGAAGATTTTAATACTACGATTGCAAACCCAAAGCTGCTTTTTCCTGGGTTCCACACCTCAAAGAAGCAAGTGGCTCGCATCCCTGACCTCTCTTGCGTTCTCTCTCGAGTGGTTTTGCTTCCCTTCATCTCTTTATTTCTCTCTCTCCCATTTCCTGAGGCAATTTCTGTGCCCCTAACCCCTGATTCTCGAGGAGCAGAGCCGCAGGTCTTCTTGTCGCAGAGAATGGAGTAGGAGTGGCAAGAGTCGAAAAGCACGCGTGGGAGGAGCGGCGGCCTCCGCCTGGTTCTCTGCTGAGGGTTTGCGCAGGAGCCGCGCGTTGTGCGTGGTGGGTCGCGGAAGGCGGGGGTACCCGCTGGGCCTCTGGCCTTGGCGTCTCTAGCCCAGGCTCGCAGCTCCTGAGCGCTGAGGGACTCCCAGTCTGGCTTTAAGGCATCGCGTCCACTGAAGTAAGTCATGAAACACTGGTTCTCCCCCTACCTTCCATGAATCGAGGGTTCGTGCCGCGGCTTTTGTGGACCAGCTGAGAATCGAAACAGGGAACTTTGCGGGGCACAGATGAGGGTTGGTGTGATCAGGTTGCTGGGAACGCAGTTCTTCCCTTGGGCGAAAGATCTGTCAATGGCACATCAAAGTCCAGTTTTGACTCAGAAGGGCTTTTCAAGAATGTTCTTCTCCTCTAACTGCCGCTGGCAAAAAGCAGTCAACCCATTTATATAGCTGAAGCTGAGCTAGATCTGAGTGAGGGGTGGAGGTGGCATAAAGAGTGCGGGGTATTTCCAATGGCACTTTGGAAGGGCCACACCTCTTCATGCCATGGTGGGATCTTATTAGGATGCTTTGGTATTCACTGATTTAAAAAAAAAAAGTCAATAGGATTGCCAATTCCTGTGGTTGAATCGGTGTCTGGAGTGACTTTGGCCGGGAAATCCACTCTCCTAAGCCCTCTGGGGTGCCAGTCAAGGGTCTCCACAAGGTGAATGCTTTAAATATTTCCCCTCACGGGTTAAATGATATGTTGAACTCTGTATTAGTATGTAACCATTCTGTATGCCCTGCTTCTTCAGTTTTACCATGTTCTTTATTGCAAAGTCCAGCTATCTTCTTACTTGGGTTTATTCCAAGTTTATAGACTTGAAAGATTTCAAGTGCTTCTTTATTGCTTTGTGAACTCCTTTGTCTTGGTTTTCATCTTCATTTGTGCTTACTCATGTCAACCATAATGATGTTTCTAGCAGAGGACTAACTCAGGCTTTCCCCCATTCTAGCAAAGAAGCAGGCCAGTTAAGAGGATGCTGGACAACAAGCCAAGGGGTTGGAGTTTCCCTCCTGAGTTGGGCACAAAGTCCTGGCTCTCTCTGACCTTTTGCCTGTACACCATTTAGGGTTTATTCCCATATATATAAAATGATGTGTTCCCTCTGTGTTTGGCAGAATGTGGAAGGAATGTAATATCTTGTTTGCATCTTCACCCTCCATTGTCTATTTTCTGTGGCTTCAGTGTTTCAACATTATTTTTAAATAGCTCTAGGTTTTAAAAAGTCTTTAGATATATAAAAGCAAAATATGCCTCTGGGAATCTCTCCAACACTAATTCTTCTCTGGTTCATTTTTTTTTTTTTTTTTAAATCAAATCATTATTTCATCTGACTGGTTTTCAAACACGTGGATGTAATTACCACATGCTACTGCTAAGTCTTCCTTGCCTGGCTAAATGGACTCCTCCAATGGCATGATTCTGGATGTATAATCCTCCCAGCTACCTTTGGTAGAGCTCTGTTCACTAATGTGCCCACTTTAAAATGTGAATTATAGAAGTGGATGCCCAAGACTCAATCCAGCACCCTGGTCAGAATGTTTCCTGGGTGGTCCCTACCCTGCTTCTGTGCAGATGTGCCCAGACAATGAGGGGCAGCATTAACCTAAACTGGGCTGCCATTGCTGGAGGAGATCCATGTGATTTTACTGCTGCTTGTGCTCCGCATTAAAGCACACTGAATCATAGGTGGAGTTTGTCCTTTCCAATTCTTTTTCAATTCTTCTGGTTACATCAAGAGATAAAGTTTCAGTTTAGTGCTATCTTTCTATACTTGCAAACACCTTTTTCAACCAAGATCAAGTGGGCCTTTGGCTCAGAGCCTTAAGTAGGAGTACCTGGCAAGAGTTTAGGATTGCCATTTTTTTTCAGTTGCATTTATTTCAATTTACAGTAAGGACATAAACTTTCCTTTAAAGATCAATGTACTCTCAATACATTGGAAAAGATACTTATTTAAAGAAAAATTAATATTTATGAGAATTTTATATGGGAAAAATGTGGTACTAGAATGCCTGAAACTTAGGAAAACCTTCAATGGTTAAGTTCCAGGAATGTTAGTTTATTAACATTATTAACAATATAGGTGTTCACATTGCATGGGAGGATTACTTAACGGATATGAAGAGATTAGTTAGAAGAAAAGGCTCTCCAGAGGAGGTGAGGTTTGAGTGGAATGGTGGAAGATAAGTTGGATTAGCCAGCTGAATGTGTGTGTGGCAGGGGGACGATCTAAAAGGTAACTGTTGAGGGGAAGAGTCTGGGCAGATGAGCTGGAGAGATAGCAGGGCCAGATAGGGAAACAGGGAGGACGGCAAATTCAAGGTACTGGCCTTACTGCTTGTTTTCACATTCACACATCTGTATACATTTTATTTTCCTAATTAAACATTAAATTTATGGTTAGAAAACTTTGAAATTAGGAAACCATAAGAAGAACATTCAACTCTCTTATAACTCCATCATCTCAAATTAGCCAGTCAATATTTTATATTTTTTTTCAGATTTCTTAATGAAGATGGTAAAACATCAATTAATATTCAATTTCTCCCCCATAAATGTTGGCAGATTCTCCTCTTCTTCTGATAAGTTATTTAAAAAAATTCCTAGACATTTTTTTCCTAAAACAAATCTGAAATTAAGAAACTCTTGGTAGATATTTATACTTGTTGAATGACTAATTTGTAACTGCATAATAGGAACTTTATCCATATATTTAATCACATAAATAACATGTTCTAAAACTACTATTTTTCTTCATTTTGATATTTTTACAGAGTGTTGATTGTGGATTAATGTTTAATAAACATCAACTCCAAGAATGTTTACCACTATTTCAAATCAGGGAGCAATAATTCAATTTCTCATTCTTTTTCATCAATCCAAGTATTTCAGGATGCCAAGCTTGAAATAAATTTGTGGTACTATACAGTCTCTGTCTGCAAAGACTACAGAATTAATAGCAACTAAACTCTACTAAATACTTGTATGTAAAAATGCACATTTATTATTAAATGGTGTATTCTTTTTTATAAGCTGACTTTTTACCTATTTTGCAAGCATTTAAAAATAAGTTCACATAGTTATCGGCATTGAACAAAACTCCAATGAAAAATGTGTTTTACATCCATTGAATTTTGTTCACTTAAACTGGGCTTGCAACTCCCCACTCCCTTTTCTGGAAATTATCAGGCAGTAAAACATGCTAGTGTTCTCAGTGCCGCCTCTCTTGTTGAAATTACCTTTTTTTTTTTTTTTCTTTGCAAAGATGGTCATGTACATGTTTTCAGGAATTTATTATTTAAGAAATATTACTATTTTTTGTTACTATGCATTTTGGGGATCCATGTAACTTTTTTTCTTGTTCCCTTGTAGCTCATTGATTTCTTTGATTTCTGTGGGATACAGATGCACTTTACAAAAACTCAATGCCTCATTACACCAAGAGAACAATCCAACATATGGCATGCAGTAGCTGTTTGGTGTTGACCAGCTGTGGACCTGAGCCCTGAGAGCTGCTGTGTAGCTGCTGGCCGACCATCACCCCGAACCCCCTGCCCTGCCCAGCCCCCTCTGCATCCTGTCTTCTGTCCCACTCTCCTCCCCTCCAAAGACCATCGCCTTTATTCCAGAGTCAGCATAAGGGGAAGACAGAAGGCCCTGTGTGGGCAGGGGCTTGCCTCAGGCTCGAAGCCCCCACAGGGCTGCAGCCTGGTCCCCTGCCCGGCGCTGAGGCCGGGTGACCGAGGGTGAGGGGTGGCTCCTTCCCTTGCGTCATGATTTCTGTGTTGTCCCTGAATGTTAAAACTGTAATTTATTCATTTTTTTCTGTGTCTGGGCCTGCCCTGCCACCTCTCCCCTTGTCCCCCTGCTCAGGAGGCCTTGTTGGCCTGTGAACTGGTGGGAACAGCTTGTATCTGAGCTTGCAGTCACCAGTAAAGACTCTGTTTAAAAAAAAATAGCTACAGCTTTATTGGCTATTTAATAACCATCTCTCAGCTGAAGACAGTTTATCTACTTCCCAAGGGGTTCAAACTGGCAGGTGTTTGCCACCCCCTTGGATACCCAGGGGCAGCAGGGGTAACAGGGTGAAGGAGGAGTATCATGCCTTGACTGTCCAGTCCCAGCTGGGGAAAGAACCAGAATGCTGTTGTGTGGTGATGGTTATGGGGGAGCCCACTTGATCTGGGACAGAGCTGGCAGCTCAGGGATCTGCTTCTAGGGCAGCATCTTCCACCATTCGAAGGCGAAGGGCACGCGGTGGATGTTGGTGCAGGTGCAGAAGTCTCTTGACGTCAATCAGGTAACAAAGTCATTAATGAAATGTGCACTGGGAGCCCAGGGGCTCCAGCAAGTGGCAGACCTTTTCTTCCAGGCAGCAGGTACCCTTGATTTGAGGCCCCAAAGGCTTGGGGATTCCCAGGTTCTTGCCCATCACAATCATCCTTAGCATGTCAGGGAAGTAGGGCCTGGCAAAGGGCTTCCGGGTCTGCTGGTTGGAGGGCATGTGGTCAGGGGCTCCAGGCAGAAGAGCTGGGGGATGTGGATGATGTCTGCCTCCACCAGACCCAGCTCCCACTTCAGGATATCACG
>JAQZBX010012405.1:18235-41358 GCA_029593785.1 Cabassous unicinctus
AAAAAAAAAAAAAAAAAAATTGTAACTGTGGGTATACAACAGAAATGCCCTCCAAGAGATGAACAATTTTTAACCATTAATCAGTAGGTAAAGTTATTTTATGAAATTATTCTAAAGAGAAACCTCAACTGAATTCAAGACTTCAGGAAAATGTAATATAGGGTAGGTAAAAATGATAGGAGAGGAATGTACAAACAAAAATGAGATAAGGACAAAGGTCCTTGTGGAGAAACAGGTCCAATTTGGCTTCCCCAAAAAATTTGTACAGAAATTGTTACAAGTGGAAGGGACCTTAGAGGTAGACAAAAGTAAAATCCTTTCTTATATCAGTCTTAGTTTACCAGAGTTGCTGTCATGAATACCACAAACTGGTTTTGGCTTAACAACAGGAATTTATTGGCTCACAATTTTAAGGCTAGTAGTCAAAAATCAAGATATTGGCAAGGCTTGCTTTCTCCTGGAATCTGTAGCATTTTGGTGCTGGTTTCTTGGTTCCTTGGCTTGTATATCTGCCTCCTGCCACATGGCAACATCCTCTCCTTTCTAGCTTCTGTGACTTCCTGGTTTTCTTTATAAGGCCTTGAGTAATCTAGATTAAAGCCCACCCTCATTCAGTTGGGCCACACCTTTACTGAAAATAACATCTCTAAGAGGTACTATTTACAGGAAAGTGGATTAAGAACATGACTTCAGGTATCTGAATTCCAGAAAAATTACAGGTTGTAACAGAACATGAATACAAATCTGGCCTAACTTTGAAATTCCAGGAAGGCACTTCAGGGTGTATGGGGATAATGAAAAAGAGATAAATTAAGATCTGCAAGGGATAAATTAAGATCTGTAGGGGTGAAAATTATATAGTAGCACTTCAACACCCTTCCCTCTACTAAAGGAATGGAAATAATATGTGGCTTCTTATTTTAAGGTAAGAAAGAAAGGACATATATGGAAGAGACTATTCAACTGCTACTGTATATAAAAATATACAAGAGCAAGTAATATAGCCAAAACCAACAAAGAAACAAAAACAGATTCACAAGTTACTAGAGCAAGAAATATCATTTGAAATTCAATTTGAAAGGCAGAATTATATTTTTTTCATTTACTGTAGCATTTTATCTAGCTGACAGTGTTTTTGTCAAGATTCATGTTTCTTCTGTGGTTAATGTTTGCAAAGCACCTTGTGCTCTTCGATAGGAAGGATTTATAAATGAAAACTAAATCAATGTCTGAATAAATGATTTTTAAAAGTACAAACTTCAATTTTAAGATTTAGCTTGGTTAACAAAAAAAAACACTTTTGCTTTTGAGATTCAAGCAATGCCAATATGTACTATTTGCCTGCAATTCATTGCCAACACAAAACACAGAAGTTATTTCTGAGTCAGGCAGTGTAGCCTGGCAGTTCCCCAACCTAGATGGATATCAGCAGCACAGAGAGGTAGGGTGGTACTTTGAAAATACACATATTTCCAGCCATCCCCACCCACACCAACTTATGGAATCTGAATTTCCATTGGTTTACAAAGTTCTCCAGGGGACTCTGTGGAGTAGACAGGTTTGGGATCTATAGGTAAAGTCCGTATCTACCTTTAACCACACAAATCATCCATGTTTTGTGTGCCTGAAGAGGCATTAGAGTTTATTGAACGAGAACTTTCATCTCTATCTGTGACTGCAACATAATTTGAGTTTTTAAAGAGCTTTTAAGGTACCAATTTGAACCTCTGATTACCCTCTGAGACTTAAAACAATAATGTGTGATATCTTAAACCTTCTTTTCCAACTATTATATTATGAACTTCTGCATTTAACAATTCTGATTTTATTCATCTTTGTATCTTTAACATTTAGCACAATATTTGGCTAAATCCAGAAAAATCTACTATCATTTAGTGATTCTTAGAACAAGTATACAATGTTGAACAAAAAGATAAGGTGCCTTCACTGCAGAAAGCTTAGATTCTAGTGGAAGAGACAAACAATAAACTCAAAAACAAATAAACAGGTAGGATAAATTGGCTACGGGGCTGAGGAGCAAAGGCTTTGGTTTCAATAAGACCCCATTTCTCCTCCTGGCTTCATTAATTCCTAGGCAGGTGACCTTGGCATGTAACCTAACCAATCTAAACTTCATCTGCCTTAAAAAAAAAAAAAAAAAAGGTAGTGTAGAACTTGCTTCAAAACATTATTGTGAGGATTAAGTAGGAATATGGATGTAAAGTGCTTAGCCAAGTGTCTGGCCTTAATAATGACTCCATAAATGTTAGCTGTCATTATCATGGGAGAAAACAGATTTTCCTCATATAAAAGACACTAATACATTAATATATGTGTATTCTTGCCTTATGCACACAAATAAAAATTCATATTCTTCAATCTAAAATAATTTTAACAAGAATGATGATACATGGGAATACTGATGGAAGGAGAAATACGTGATCAGTAATTTGTACTATAAAACTGGTGACTTCTGATCTTGCATCCATAGTTGCTGCTTTGTACTATAAAATTGGTGACTTCTGATCTTGCATCCATAGTTGCTCCTCCCAAATAGAGTAAAACCCAAAGTACATTCCTCTATATTGGTGTGTTTTCTGATCCAGATATAATTTCCCAGCAATTTTAGCCCAGAGGCTGCTTCAGTCTTCAACACTGAGAGCTTCCATAACTTCAAACCCTTGACTTTTCCTGTGGCTTGTGTGGCATCTCTCTGGTCTGCCTTTGTAACATTCCAGCCTTTCCCAAACAAATTTTCCCAGTTTTGTCCTTATTTACACTGAGCCACTCCACCTAAATATAAATCTGTTTCATTCCATGCCCATTTGAGGAAAAAACACCAGGAATCAAACACACATAAACTACTAAGTAAAATATGGCAGGTATATGTACCACATGGGCTACTGAAGCAAAATAAAAACAGAACCTCCTTGGCAAGTTTCCTCATTGGCGGGGAGAGATATTTCTTTAACTGTTTGTTTCTCACATATTTGTAGTTAGGATTGAATAAATATAGAGTGCTTGGTACATGGAAAGCATCAAATAGATTGTAGCTATTATTAGGATATTGATGATAAAGCAAAAAGCTTTTCTAAAGTAGAGTAATTCTTGAATATACAGATTTCCAGGCCCCAACCTGACTTCCATAATTGGAGTCCCCAGGATTTTATCCCATTAAATGTATTTTTCTAAAATCTCACCAGTGATTTTGAGGTGCTTCTCTTATAAGTCTAGTTTTGATTTCAAGATTTCTGCATGTGTGAGAAAGCAAACACATTTTGTTGTATTCTTTGGCTTTTTTTTATGTGAATGTGAAACATTGAGAAACATTATTTATAACCCTTTCATATAAATATGGTATATAATTCCCTCATATGATGTATCAAACATTAGTTTATATATTTATTTCCAACTTGCATCGGGGGGATTGAGTTTCTTTACTAAGGGGCATATTTTTCTCTGAATACTTAATAATGTTTTGCTCTCTGAAGAATGCTGGACTCCAAAGGTTATTTTAAGAAAATTTAAAAGTTGCTTTATATGAGCCATTTCATGTCAACAGCAATAACATTACCTATATACTTTTGTTGGAGAATAGTTTTAATAATTTTTTTTCGAACCCAGGACCTCATATGTGGGAGGCTGGTATTCAACCACTGAGCCACATCAGTTCCCCTGAGTTGGTTTTTTCATGTTTGCTTACTGTTTGTTTTTTTGTTTTGTTTTTAGGAGGCACCCGGGAACTGAACCTCCCATGTGGGAAGCAGGTGCTCAACCGCTTGAGACACATCCGCTCCCAGTTTTAATAATTTTGATATGATTAAAATCTTAGCTCTCCTAAATGAAGCCAGCTCTACAAGCCATTTATTGTTTCATACCCTCAAGGAACTTCATTTAGTCATTCATTCAGCACATGTTCATTGAATGCGTACCAGACTCTGCAAAACACTAGTGAGGAACAGCCTCCCCTCATGGAGATCAGTTTATCTAGTTTTGTGCAAGCAATAATAAAATGCTGTTACAAATAGGTAACTACAAATTGTGATAAGTGCTTTGAGAAAAATCCTTCAGGAGCGATGAAGTCACGTGGCAGGGTGTGCTGGGTCTACTCAGGACAGCAGGAAAGACCTCCATGCAGTAGGCTCAGAAATGAGATCTAAGCATGATTAGAACTAACTGGATGAAGAGGAGGGAAAATGCACCCAAGTGGAGGTGGGGCCTGCCTAGAGGCCCAGGAGGAGGGGAGGGACTACATAGGGGCTGGGCTATTCTGAGGAATTAAGGACAAAGGCGGGACTAAGGTGAGCTGAGGTAAGGCTGGAGTGAGAACTGGAACAGGCTTGTTCTAAGCGCAGTGGAAGCTGCTGTGACAAGGTTTGAAGCAGAAGAGTCACAAGATCAGATTTGTATTTGACTGTGATGGAGGACTCACTGAAGACGAGCAAAGCTGGGATAGATCTGGTTGTGTTTATCCAGAGCATCAGATTAATGGATAAAGCTTCATTATTCCCAAGGCTGCCTTTCACTGGTAATTTCGTGTATAAAATTAAAGTCCTGGCATTTTCCATGCCAAAATAGAATAATGAAGAAATACAAAAGCTCAGTTAAAGGCAGAAAAAGAAAAGAATTATTTACATACCATCTTTTTGGTCAATGAATTTTAAATATATCTTTTTAATTACTCACTTTAAAATATATTTTTCATTTTGCATCTAATTTCCCCTCAGTATAGTTCTTTTTGAAACCTTTAGTATTTTATTTTATTTTACTTAAGAAAGCAAAATACTTACAGAGTTCCATTCACAGCTGTTCGGAGTTGTAGATAAGGTTTCTTTGGATATCTTTCACCAGGTGAAAGTTAGTTTCAGCTTATCCAAATCAGATAAAATATCTACTTGTACCCTTTCGAAGGTAATTGCAGAAGTCTTTAATGAAATAGTCATTGAATCTCAGAGATCCAAAAAAGTCTTGATTTCAACATTTGACAAAAGAGCAAAGAAAACCTAAAATATCAACTTTGCTGGATGACATTTACATGTCAAACTTCCCTTCCTTCACTGTTGAAAAAATGTTACTTTATTACAAATTTGATTACATTTGATTGTGTTTTGACTGTCTATGGAGAATCTTTCTGCCCATGCCAGTGAAAATACAAATAAATCAGAAGGGCTTCCCCCCCTAGAATTACTATCAAATGCCAAAGGAAGTCTCATTATCACAATTACTGATTTCAAGAAAAAAGTGTTTTAATGGCTGCATTTAATTTCAATTTCTTGTGTCTTTAGAGAAGGAGAGGTTTAAAAGCTAGACCAGTATCTACATGGAGAGTTTTAAGTTGGCAGTAACATTAACTCAAACAGGAAGGAAAATTTAAGATAGATTGTAAACTATTCTGTGGCTACTGCAAATCTTCACTCAATTCTCCCCAATGTTAGTTTTTGCCTTTTGGTTTCTTCCACAATTCCTGCCTTTTCTTACATACTACCTGCCTACCTGGGATGGTCTGCTGCTCTTTTACTCTTTCAGACACTTTCCCAAAACTAAACGCTGGCAAGAAATCTATTCTGCCAGTCCAAATTCATTTTGCTTCATGGCTTGTGCAATTCCCTTCAGACTACAGTCTTCTTTTCTTTATGTTTGGTCCACCTGTGGAAGAATGGGGAATCTGTTGACATTATATTATGTATCCAGGTCACCATCTGTCTTTGTTACTTTGAGATTATTAAACTTTTCAAAAGGCTCATCCCATGACATCAAAATATAGAAATGATGCCAGCTTTTTTGGCAGGCTTGGGTCTGTGAGGCAGATATGAAGTTGCTGGGATGAGTGGTTGCTGACTTTGTTCTGTTTTGCTTCATTGCAGGTGTAGCTTTAAATTGAGATGATCAATGTTCTGAAGTCATGAATAATCAAATCCATACATATACATTCATTTATTTATCCATTCATCCATGTATTCATTCAACAATAAGGAGGAGACAGAAATAGAGTGATTGTCATGTGATGGAGGCAGAGATTGATTGCCAGCAAGCCACCAATAAAATGCTACAGACTTCAGAGAAGACATGTTGTGCCGAAACCTTGATTTGGACTTCTAGGCTCCAAACTGTGAGCCAATAAATTCCTGTTGTTTAAGTCAACCAGTCTGTGATATTTCTCATAGCACCAGTCTGTGATATTTCTCATAGCAGCCCTGGCAAACTAAGATATTAATTAAGCAATATAACTGACAAATTGAGGGAAATACTTGGAAAGAAAGGAATACCATGGTCCACAAACCCAGGTCACAAAGAAATTTAACGAGACTGGTGGTGTGGTGGTTTGAAGCTGTATATATCCCCAGAAAAAAAATATGTTCTTATATATAATCCATTCCTGTGGGTATAAACCCACTGTAAGTAGGATCTTTCAATGATGCTACTTCAGTTAAAGTGTGACCCACCTCATTAAGGATGGGAGTTAATCCTATTACTGGAGTCCTTTATAAACAGAATGAATACAGAGATAGGGAAAGCCACAGAATCAGGAAGCTGCAATCAATGAAACCTGGAAGAGAAGGGAGATGAGCATGTGCCATGTGCCTTCCCATGTGGCACAGGAACCAAGAGTCGCTGCAGCTGGGCTTAGGGAACAAAGCATTTTCTTGATGATGCCTTAACGTGGACATTTTCACAGCCTCAAAGCTGAAAGCTAGTAAGGTAATAAGTTCCCATGGTTAAAGCCAAACCATTTTATGGTATCTGATTTGAGCAGCCTGGGAAACTAAAACAGATTTTGGTGCCAGGAGAGTGGTGTACTGCTATTGCAAATACCAAAAATGTGGAAACAGATTGAAATTGGATAATGGGTAGAGGCTATTTGATAGAAAAGGCCTAGATTGCTTTGAAGAGGCTATTGGTAGAAATATGGACCCTATTGGTACCTCTGATGAGGCCTTAGAAATGATGAACCTGTTATCAGAAACTGGAAGAAAGGTGATCTTTGTTTTAAAGTGACAGAGAAATTGGCAAAATTGAGTTCTGATATTGGATGAAGGCAGAATTTGAAAGTGATGAACTGGATATTTAGCTGAAGAAATTGTTAAGCTAAATGTGGAAAGTGCACATGGTTTCTCCTTACAGCTTATAGTAAAATGCAGGAGGAGAGGGACAAGTTGAGAACTGAACTCCTGGGCACAAAGAAACCAGAAATTGATGGTTTGGAAATTTTCTGAGCTTCAAGAAAGTGAGTCCCCAGAGAGTAGTGCTCCAAGTGAGCATTCAAGTGAACTTGGAACAAGTCAGCCACTTCAGTATAAGTCAGGATTGGAAATGCAGCTATCCAGAAAGGATTTGTGGAAAGTTCTTTTGTCAGATGGTTTGGTTTGCACCCCAGTGTACTCTATACAAAACGGACAGGTTTTTTTTGTGAGATCTGTATGTCTGTAACCACTGCCGCCTGGACTAAAAGGGACAGAAAAGGAACAAATTGAAGGAAAACTCACTTCAAGGGCAGACGATGGTAGCTGAGGTCTGGACCGAAGACATCTTCTCAGGCTAAGAGAGCAGACCCACCCACATGTGTGGAAAGGGTGAGTATGCCCCATAGCTTGGAGAGGGTGTGCCTTTCTGCCCCATTGCTCAGGAAGGGTGCTGCTGCTTCAGTCTTCAGAGAGGATGGAGCATATTCCTCAGGGATTGTGGAGAGTCTGACTGCCACCCCAGTGTTCTGAGAGGGTTGATCTTGTGCCTGGGGAATGTACTGTTTGCATGTACTGTTTCCTCTATCTAGAACATTCTTCTGGGGAGCATGGCTACTGCACAAGTACTTGGAAGGGGTGGGGCTGCCATTCCATCAGGTCCGGAGGACAAAACATCATTCCATAGATGAATGGAGTGTGCCCTGCAGGGCTTTGGGATTGTTAGGGACCTGTGACCCCTGTTTTCCTTCCAATCTCTCCCTTCTGGAATGGGAATATTTATCCTATGCCTGCCTATCCTTTGGATATTGGAAGCAGATAACTTGTTCTCTAAGTTTCACAGGTGCACATATGGAGGGAAACTGTACCCCAGGTCAGACTACACCTATACCTGTAACATATGGATGAAACTTTGTATTTAACATTGCTATTGAAATGACTTAAGGCATCTGAGATGTTGTGATGGAATGAACGTATTTTGCATATGTAAAGAACATGTCTTTTTGGGGTCCAGAGGGTGGTGTGTGGTAGTTTGAAGCCATATGTACCCCAGAAAAACATGTTCTTAAATCTATTCCATTCTTATGGATGTAAACCCATAGTAAGTGGTAAGTTGTGACCCACCTCATTGAGGATGGGACTTAATCCTATTACTGGAGCCCTATATAAATGGAATGAATACAGAGAGAGAAAGCCACAGAAGCAAGAAGCTGCAATCAACAAACCCAGAAGAGAAGGGAGAGACCAGCAGATGCTACCATGGGCCTTGCCATGTGGCAGAGGAGCCAAGGATTGCTGCAGCTGGTCTTTAGGAAGAAAGCATCGTCTTGATGATGCCTTGAATAGGATATTTTCACAGCCTCAAAACTGTAAGCTAATAAGGTAATAAATTCCCTTTGTTGAAGCCAAAACATTTCATAGTATCTGCTTTGAGCAGCCTAGGATACTAGAACAGGTGAAGAGGCAGGATAGTCAGAGAAGGATGTTTTCCCCAGGAAGTGACAATGATGAGTTCTAAAAAAAGGGGGAGGGGGTGGGGGTATAGAGAGGCAGAAGAATGTTCTAGATAGAGGAAACAGTACATGCAAAGGATGTAAGGCAAATTGTATACCTCTTTCAAGGAACTAACAGAAGGTCAATGTCTATGTGAATGAATGCAGTGAGAAGGAGGGGCAATGGTGTTGGAGATACTCTCTAGACTGAGGTAGGTACCTGGCCAAACCACAAGGTCCTACCCACCTTATTGAAGAT
Source organism: Cabassous unicinctus (assembly GCA_029593785.1). Taxonomy (NCBI): domain Eukaryota; kingdom Metazoa; phylum Chordata; class Mammalia; order Cingulata; family Chlamyphoridae; genus Cabassous; species Cabassous unicinctus. The sequence goes on from JAQZBX010012405.1 coordinate 27,166, forward strand.
TTGGGTCTTCAACCTACTAGAAAACATTTAAAAATCATTGTTATAAATGTAGGTAAAGAAGTATCACACAGGCTTTTTGAAAAGATCACGTTGGCCGCAATATGGAGATCCAAATGCTAACACTTGGTATAATCTGCTTAGAGTAAGAAATGGAAGGTTGCTTCTCCTTATGCCTGAAATCTTTGAAACAATGATGCCAGTAAGCCAGTCGCCCCTGTAAATTCTAGTATTGTTTCACTATTTTGAAAACAGTAACTTCTAAATATCCCGCATGAAAAAGGTCTTCTGTTTCCAAAAATCAGGATGTTTAGGAACTCAGAGTCTTCTTTTGAATCACAGTCACAATAATTATTTGCATACTAAACATTATCTCATAGATCTTAACAAAGCATTAGTGGTTTCATTTAAGTTTTTTAAAAATTATTATTCTTAAATTAACTGATGGGCATATCTACTGGTGAGCATTGAAATAGATTAACACGTCTAAGTACCAAAATGCCAAACTGCAGCTTTTTACGTGTCCTGTATTAATAGATATTCTGACTTTTGAAGGTTTACCACTGCAATCAAAGCGCCAGGCACTCTTTAAGCATCCATTTCACACAACTCAGCTTTTAAAAACCCTGTAGTGAATCTGCTAAGTCATGCATTTCTGGGATATAGGAGGGTGAGTTTGATTCTTTCTCTATCTTGATATTCAAAATAATTTAAAAATGTCTAAGAGAGCAAAGGTATTTAGGACTACAAACAAATATATGTTAATAACAGAGGAAAAGAAATCAGGTCCTTGCCCAACCTTCCAAGACCCAAGTTCAGGAGGGTGGATTTTCACTCTTACAGCTGACGGCATAATTATTACTTATAGCTACCACAGACGCATACTCCCTGTGGTGTTTTAATCTTTATTAATATATTCACAGCTTTTTAAAAATATAACACAATACTAGATTATAAACTCATGTCCTGCTCAACTGTCTGACAGGATCCTAGTTTACTTTTACAAGAAAAATGCTGAATATTTACAGAGACATACATATTCAAAAGATAATAATCTCAAAAAAGGAAAGCTATTATGGATTCTCCAGAAATAAGGAGCAACATTAGCAAAGGAGGAAATTATAGTCACATCAGAGACAGCTAACAAACTCATTGTTTTTTCAAGAATGGAGTGCTTGTCCTGTGTTTTTTGCTTGATTGCTAGACAGAATTAAAACAAGGATCTAGAGAAAAATCTTTCTGGGTTTGAATCTTAAAGATTTTTTGAAATATAATTATTAGATAATGTTGAGGTCTCATCAGGTCTAAAATACCAAGAAATCACTTTTGTGAATTCTACGGGAGGCAGGATTCTAAGATGGCTCCCAGCATTCCTGCCCCTTGGAGTACACACCCTGAATAATCCCTTCCCCTCTGGTGGCAGGACTGTGATAATGGTAGGATAGTCACTCCTTAGATTGGATAACGTCTTATGGCAAAGGGAAGAGTCAACCCCATGGTTGTGTTACATTATATAAGATTCCTTCTTAGCAGAATGAATCTTGAGGTTAGAATCTCTTCTAACCTCAAAGAAGAAAACTGCCACATCGTGGGGAGGGACATGTGGCAGGAAACAGCAGGCAGCTTTGTGTAGCTGAGAATAGCCCCTGAATGACAGCAAGCAAGAAAGCAGTGACCTCATGCCTACAACCACAAGGGACTAAATTCTGTCAACAACCAGTGAGCTTGAAAGAAGACCTCAAGTCTCAGATGAGATTGCAGCCCCAGTCACACCTTAACTTTAACCTGATGAGACCCTGAGCAGAGAATTTAGCTAACCTATGTTCAGACTCCTGATCCAAGGAGATTGTGATACAATGAATGTGTGTTGTTTTGAGCCACTAAGTTTGTGGTAATCTGTTGTGCAGCAATATAAAACTAATACATTTAGGATAAAGTTTATGCTATCTAAAATTCTGCAAAGTTTCTATGTAAAAATCAAACAAAGGTGGAAAAAACAAACTTATCCTTAGCAAATGAAATTATAGTAGTAGAGTTGGGTTTAAATTTCTCATAATTTGCATTTTACTCTAAGAGCTCAATAAGATTAATTTCTTCATGGTCTTAAAACAGATAGGTAGAAGTTGTTTGATAATAATAAAAAACAATAGAGAATAATACTGTAAATACAGCATGAATGGTACAGAGGAAAGGTTGCAAAATCCTAGTGCATGAGACCTAGCACCAGCCTGGCCACCAGCAGCTGTGTGCTCTTGGGCAAGTGACATAAATTTTTGAGACCTAGTTTCTTCTTCAGCAAAGTTAAGGTATGATTTTCATGAGTTTCATTTATTGAGGTATAATTAGCATACCATAGACTACATGGATTTTAAGGGATTGATTCAAAGAATTTTGACAATTGTAAATATCTTTATAATGGGGGTTCTTAACAAGGGGTCTGGGAGCTTGAATTGAAATTCAAAAACACATTATTCTTGTGGGGACGTGTTGGTGCAGGTGTGATATATTTATTAAATAATACACAGTATAGTGTGGACATAGTCAGGGGTCCGTGGTTTTCACCTGACTGGCAAAGGGGTCCGTGGAACAAAAAAGGTTAAGAACTCCTGCTCTATAACCATACCCCCAAATAAGATATATAGAATATTTCCATCACCTCAGAAAGTTTCCTTGTGTAACTTTCCTATTAAATCCCTTTTCTTCCCACTACTACTATTATTCTTATTTCTATCAGTATAGTTTAGTTTTGACTGTTGTTGGACTTCATAAAAACAGAATCACACAATATGTTTTCTTTTAAGTCTGGCTTCTTTGGTTTAACATAATATATTTTAGGTCCATCCATGTAGGTATATTTCAGTGGTTTATTCTTATTTACCAATTAATAGTATTACATTGTAGACTATACCACATTGTAGCATTATACTGCATTTGCATTTCAAGTCCCCTTATCCATTCTCCTGTTAATAAAGATTTGGGTTGTTTCTAGTTTTGGATTATTGTGAATAAGGCTGCAATGAGTTGTTTTTAATGCAAGTCTCTTTGTGGAAATATGTTTTTATTTTTCTTGGGTAAATATCTAGGAATGGAATTGCTGGGTCCTAGGGTTGTTGTATTTTAATTTTATCAGAAACTCCCATATGATTTTCCAAAATAGTTATACCAATTTAGACACCTAGCAGCAGTGAGAGTTCTAGATGCTCTTATCTTGCCCAATATTTAGTATTGTCAGCCTTTTAAAATTTTAGCCATCCCAGTGGGTATATGATGTTACCACATGTTGGTTTTATTTTGCATTTCAACATTGCACACTCTTTCATAAGCTTAATGGCCATTCATAAATCTGTCTGATCAAATTTTTTGCCCATTTTAAATTTAACTTTTAATTTTTAGTTTGTAGGGTTTCTATATTCTATGAAGCCTCTGAGTACATGTCTTTTCCATTAAAAATATTCATAATAGATTGAATTCATCAAAAGTAAATATTTTTGCTTATCAACTGAGAAAACAAATAGAAAAGACAAAGATTGGAATTATATTTTCAGCACATATATTTGGCATGCTCTCAGCTTTCCATTAATTTGAGAATGTTTTTATATCACCTTCATGTTCTAATGATGTTTTTTCATTGGATAAAGAATTTTATTTTGATAAAAGAATTTTAAGTTGATGGATTTTTTTCTTCATTAGATGTTTAATGATGTCCTTACTATTTTCTTCTGGCCTCCATTGTTTCTGGTGAGAGATGTCAGCCATCATTTGTGCTCTTGTTCCCCTGTGTGTAACATATTTTGTTTCTTTAGTACTTCTGTGATTTGCTTATTATCTTTGATTTTCCTAGCAGTTTGACTATGATATTGCTTAGTGTGATTTTCTTTGTAATTATTTTGCTTGGAGTTAGTGGAGATTCTTGGTTCTATAGGTTAATGTCTTTCAGCAATTTTCAAAGTTCTAGGCCATAATTTTCTTTAATATTTCTTTTTCCAATTCTTTCTCTTCTCCTTCTGGGACTCCAATTACACATATGTTAGAGTGCTTATTTCTCAGATCCATTAATTTCATTCTCTTATCCTATTTTTCCTTTTTCCATTATGTCCAGCCTTTATTTCTGATACCATGGCTTTTATTTTTAGCTTTTCTATCTTTTTAACTAGTTTCCATTTCCTGTTGAAGTTTACCATATCATCTTTTCAGCATTTTTATGACAGTTATTTTAAAGTCCTTAAAAATTCCAATATCTGGGTTTGCTTTTATTGATTATTTACCATCTTGGCATGGGTCATGTTTTCTTGCTTTTCCATGTGTCTTATAATTTTTTATTGTATGCTAGACATTTTGATTAAAAAAGGATACTGAAATAAATATTTGCCTCCAGAATTAGACACATCCCTTCTTTAGTCAGGGATATCAAAGTATATATTGCAACAAATTTTCATGTAAAATAGAAAATTTCTCTGTGACAATTGTGACAGTTTGAAGTTCTGTAAATCCCAAAAAAGATCAAGTTATTTGAACTAATCCATTTCTGTGGGTGTAGGAACCTTTGATTGCATTAGATTCAGTTAAGGGATCTTTTGATTAGATCACTTTTAATTAGATTGCTTTAGGGTCTTTGATTGGGCTATATCAGTGAGGTGTGACCCAGGTTGGGTCTCCACTCTCTTGCTGAGTTCTTATATAAACTGAAAACTGAAAGCAGAAAAACACACAGCAAAAGACAGCTGCCATTTTTACCCCACTATGTGAAGAGGACTCCAAGATCAGCTACAGCTGAGAGAGAGGCTGGAGGCTGGAATCAGTGGCACACAGGGGCACTGAAAGAGGCCCCAAAAAGAATAGGCCCATGGAGCAGCTCAGAGCTGAAGAGATGAATCCTGCCCTGTGCTTGATGGCCTACAGCTCAGCTCGAGGAGAAGGTGAGCCTGGAGGTGAAGGCAGGGGCCTTGGCAGAGATCTGCCACCATTTTGCCTCGCCAAATGGCAGAAGTCCATGAGAAGGCATTTCTGTTGATGCCTTGATTTGGACATTTTCACAGCCTCAGAACTGTAAGCTTTTACCCTAATAAATCCCAATTATAAAAGCCAACCCATTTCTGGTATTTTTGCTCCCAGCAGCTTTAGCAAACTAAAACAGCAGTCAATAAAATTTGGAAAGTGAGACATCATCAATAATAACTATGATGTTAATTTTTGAAACTAGTATGGTAATACCATTGTATTGACCACATTTTCTAGCTTCTATATATTTATGCTTTGACATTTATAGGAGGTCCCAGATGGCCAAGTCCCACCTATACATGGATTACTGGAGATAATTATGATCCCAGCTGTGGGATCACCACTTTCAAATAAAGCCAGAAAATCCCATGCTAGCATGCTCCTACCCCATCCTCACATGCTTTCCACAGAAACAAACAAACAAACAAACAAACAAACAAAAAAAAAGACACATTCTCAGTCCCACTTACTCTCTCCACCTTGTGACTGACCCTGGTGTTTACCCCAGGTGGCCCAGTGTGGCATGCTGCCCTCTCCCCAGGAAAATATATAAGTATAAAAAAATCTTTAAAACTCTTTCTGTCTCTCTCTCTTGATCTTTGCCTGGCCTTACCATACCTCACACAAGGTAATATCAACAAAACAACCATTAACAAAGTTAAACACAGAAGCTGTGTTTAGTTAATCATAAGCAGGATTTTTGTGTCATTGAAGTGATTAGTCCACATCTAGCCCATTCACTCATTATCATGTCTCAGACCTTGTCATTCCCAACAGTTGCTTCCAATCCATAATCCATAAACCCATTTTCATATTCATACCTATAGTAGCACAATTCCAACAACCCTTGGAGACACTAGAGTGATCTACAATCAATTTATACTACCAAATTTTCACTGTTACTTGTTTCTTCCCCCCAATTTTTTCCTTACCTAGCTGAGATTCTATGGTTATTATAACAATCCTTTCCTGAAGACATTTAAAATTTTCTTGTTCCATCTTCCTTAATTTTAATTACCTGAAAACCCCCAACTCTATATTATTACAACTCTCTCCTACTCCAATTGTCTCTGAGGCCTAGATGCCCTTTGCCCTTCCCATATTAATTTGTGATGTTTCCAATAGTGTTTCAATGAATTTCTCCTTTGCCCCTAAATGATTTCCACTGTTGTCACTTATATTCAAAATAGTGAATATAAAATTTACTATTTTGCTTTGTCCTTTATTTGGTTGCACATCTGAGATCATTTCTGTATTTCCAGGGCCCATCACAGAGTCTAATAAATGGTAGACTAAATATTGGTGGTGGGTAAGTGCGAGGAAGTGAAGGAGGAAGGAAGAAAGAAAGAAGAGTGGGATAAAGGAAGGAAGATAGCAAGGAAGGAATTTTGTGTTGAGGATAGCATTTATATCTTGACTTGAGTTTATTATCACATAATAAATAATCATAGAATAATATACTATGTGATAATAATCATAAACTAATATACTAGGGATGTATTTCCAAAAAAAGGATTAATACCTATTTTAATTTGTCTCTTTATTCTATAAATAACTTCTGGTGTAACTGATATTTCTTTTTATGAGGTATATGTAAGATCTGTCTAATATTCCCATCTCTTCAAATTATCCATTTTCTCAACTTCTTTCCCTCCACTTGGACCCAGGTGGAAAATCCCAACACTGGACCAAAGCACCTCTTCACATTATCTTCTCCTTTGCCACATCAACCCCACAAAGCACCTCAGAAAAAAACAGTTACAAAATTTCACAGATTGATATTCAATGCAACCCATCAATTTTCCTGTGTTCACAGATAGATATTTGTTCCATTTCCACAGCAGCTTCAAACCTCCTGCTGCTCCTTCAGTTTCCAAACATGACCTCATCTCTTCACAGAGAACTTAGTTCTTAGAGAAGAAATCTTCCCATTTTCTGATACAAAACAAACATTTCACAGCATCTGCACCTTTTACTTTTACCTTCTAGTCCAGTGCTTCTCAAAGTGTGCTTCTCCTAAGAGAGGCATTCATATCACCTGGAAACTTTTAAAGACATGAAAATTCTTGGGCTCCACCCCAGACCTCCTGAATCAGAAACTCTGGAGCAGGGTGCAGGAGCCTGTGTTTTAACAAGCTCTCCATTGACTATGAGGCTTGCTGAATGCTGAAGTTTGAGAAGCTCTATTATATATTATATATATATATATATATAATATATAATACACACACACACACACATATATGAGGTCTGTATCTTCTTGCTCCATTGTAATACATTCCTATAGGTGTGGATCTGTGTTTTGTCAAGTCAGAAGTTGATACAATTTCCGGGAGGCCCTCTTCAAAAAAAAAGAATAGAAAATTTGTTATGGGCTCTTGGAAAAGGTCATGCAAGTGAACTTTATGAGCTTCAGGATAAATCTGCTTCTGCTTTCTTTTGTTTGGATTCCTTATTCACATACATCTAATTCCAAACCCCTTGAAATAGCCCCTCATTCATTCTTTTTCTCCTCCTCCTTCTCCTCCTCCACCTTCTCTTCCTTCTTTGTCTTCTAACCCTTCAAGTTCTCTGTCTATACTAAGTCTTCCCTATCCGCACTGAAACAGAATCACATCTTTTCCTCTTAAAACAAAAGTAATCTAAGCCAAAAAATTAAATAATAAAAAAAACCATCCCACAGGCCAATACGAAAAAATAACAAAAAAATCTCTTTCAAATCCATTTCCTCCCAATTTTCAGACTTCTTTCTTTCTACTTCATAATTGCTAAACTTGTCTAAACTTACTATTTCCTTTTTCTTACCTCAAGTTTACTTCTCAATCCACTGTGAAATGGCTGAAACTCCTCTAAAATGAAAGAAACAGCCTCCTTCTTGCTAAATTTGTGCTTATCTTCCTGAATCTTTCAACTGCATTTGACACTCACCCAGCTTCACACACACTTTTATATAATATTTTAAAACACAGAGAAAGGTTTACAGTGTATAATGATTACACTTATGCCCACCACCCAGATTCTTCAACAATCATTAACATTTTGCCATTTGCTTTTCTGTGTGGCTGTCTATTGAGTATTTTGCTGAACAATTGTATAGGTAAATTGTAGATATCATGGCATGCACACACCTACAAAAACTTTAGTGTGCACCTTCTAAAAATAAGGATATTCTCCTATAATGCCGAGGGCCATGACCACAGCTAAGAAAATTGACAGTAATTGCCATCCAGTACATACTAATATTCCTAATTTTCCTTGAAATACTTTTGCTGTTATAATCATTGTACAAGGTAATACTCAGATATCATGCACTGCGTTTGGTTGTGATGTGCTTTAAACTCTTAATTTTGAACAGTTAATCCATTTTCTCTTCTTCAGTTACACTAAATTTTCAATAACGTTTAGGTCAGTTATCTTTGGAATGAACAACATCCTAGATTTAGATGACTGCTTCATGTATTTTCACAAACCTTATTTTTCTATCCCCTTTATTTGCTATAACCTGAATGTTTATCAGTTGAGTCATTTTTGGAGATTTCTTCATAGGCAATGCTATTACTTCATATTGCATCACAGAAGGAGGTCCCTACTGTCAAATGGTCCCACCATTAGTGATGCTAAGTATGATCATTTGGTGATAGTGGTGTCCACTCAGTCTTTTCTTTCTAAAGATACATTATTTCCCTTTGCAATTAGTAAGCAACTTGTGGGATGATATTTTGGTATATGTAAATAAGCTTTCACCTGTGATTTTAGCATCCATTGTTGGAGCCCTTAACTGAATCAGTATTTCACTCTGGTTGCAAAAGGGGCCTTCCCTTCTTGAAAGCTTTCTTCCCTTGGCATCAATGATATCACAAGTTCTTTGTTTTTTGTTTCCTTTTTTCCTTCTGTTCTGGTCACCTTTTCAAGTTCCTCTGCCTCTGTCTTTCCTTAAATGTTGTTATTTCTCAGGGATATTCTGTGGTTTGGATCATTTCCACACAGTTATGGTTGGTACCCATTAATTTCTTGAAAAAGATAAATTTGGAAAGTATATTTTAATATAGAGAATTAGAAAAAATGATTCTTATGATTCTTCCAAGTTTACTTCCACATCCAGAGCAAAGGGGTTTCCAAAATTTATTAACTACTGGGATGTTTAAGTTCATTTGTCAACTTGGCTAAGTTATGGTGTCCAGCAATTTGGCCAAGCAAGCACTGGCTTGATTGTTACTGTGAGGGCACTTTGTGGATTTAAATCATGTCAGTTGATTGCATCTATGGCTCATTACATCTACTAGCAACAAAGGAGATTGCCTTCAGTAATGAGAGGAGTCTCATCCAATCAGCTGAAGGTCTTAAGGGAGAACTAATGATTGCAGCAGTCAGAAAGAAGAATTTCTATCTTGACTTTAGCCAGCCAGCTTCTCCTGGTTAATTCATCGAAACCTTCTTTGGAATTCCCAACTTGCAGCCTTCTCTATGGAATTCAGACTTTCCTATTCTCACAGTCACTTGAGCCAATTCCTATAATAAATCTCTTGGTTCTATTTATCTGCAGAGCCTTGACTAATACAAACCCCACTTTGGAAAAGTATAGTTATAAATATTCCAATACATAGATTTTTAAGGATTGTTTTTCCTGACATAAAGACTTAAATAACGTTTAAATTTTGTGTCAATATGGAAGACACAGAAGTTATAGTCTCACTAGCAGACCAAGAATTCCCTCTTTCCTGGTCACAGTTGTACCCCAGCACCCAGATGAGCTAGATCTCAAGTATATGTCTAAATGGGTTGGTGAAGTCCCCTAAGGCACTTCAAACCATATTTTCTTATCCTCCTGTGCTCACAAAGTATATGTACAGTTTATCAAAGAATCTCACAACAGTCTACTAGATTATAAATTAAGTTGTAAAAGAAGATTAAAACTCATAGTCAAACGAACAGCCACATGTCATTCAAAATATGTTGAAGACCAACTTATAGCTGTTTAATTCAATAAAAACATTGTAGGAAGGGCAATTAATTCTTTATTTTTAAAATTTTTAAATTCCCACTTTCAGTGCCCAGGAGCCACTTCATAAATACACATCAATCATCCCACTATTTTCATTAAATTATACATATTCATTTCAATTAGAGCTTATTCAAAATTGAATTTCCCTTAATTTGGGGGAGTAATAACTAAGCTAGGACTACCTTTTACCCAGAATTTAGATTTCCACAGAGTTTAAACAGACATGTCCCCCTCATCAACCCCCCAAAATTATTTAAGAATAATTACTTTTGCAATGGTAACTCTAAGGTACTATAATTTCCCAATATATATTTGAAAATCAAAAGTAGATTAAACTATATTTTTGTAGAGATTAAAATTAAATGTATTATTGGACTCACCCAGGACAACTAAAAAAAGGATGATGATGGACAATGTCCATCCCAGGAAGCAGAGATTGTCTGCAACTGCAAGCAAGACAGTTCCATCCATCTGCCCCATGGGATCTAAGCCCCTCTCAATCGGAGACAGAGTGGGAATTGAGGAGTGAACAAACATAAGAGAGAATGCAATTATGGATTAAAATAGACATTATTCTAGCAATGGAAGAACTTGTATCATTGATATAAAGGCAGTGGCTACCAAAGGTTCAGAGGGGAGGGAGAGGGAAGAATAGATGCAACACGGGGGCATTTTTGGGACATTGGAATTATCCTACATGACATTGCAATGATGGATACAGGCCATTATACATTTTGTCAAACTCTATAAAATTGTGCAGGGCAAAGTATAAACTATAATGTAAACTATAGTCCTTGGCTAGTACAATGCTTCAATATGTGTTCATCAATCCCAACAAATGTACCACACTAATGAAATATATTAATGTGGGAAAGTGTGTGAGGGGGAGGGGGTGAGGTATATGGGAATCTCCTACATTTTTTATGTAACATTTATATAATCTAAAGCTTCTTTAAAAATAAAAAATTTTTAATGTAGTCTAATGATACAAATATTATGTTATCCCAAATAGTTGACTATCTACAATATATGGTTTCTTGACCCCTCTAGATAAATGGAAGATTTAATATTAATTGTTACAGATGCATACAATTATAGCCACTTCCTAGTTCATTTAATTCAATAACCCTTGTCTGAGAAGGATAATCATGAGTGTAAATAAAATACCACTGAGATTTTTAAAATTGCACCATTTCGAGTATTCAGATCCATCAGTAGACCATCTGGGATAAGGAGTTTGTAGAAATGTTTTGAATATAATAAGATCCTTAATTAAAATAAAACTCCATGAAGTAAAATGAATATTACTTAAAATGAGAATAATATAGAGTGCACTAACTCCATTTGCTTTTGTTCTTATTTACATTGTGTTATAATTACAAAACAATTACCTAAAATTCATTTTAGGGGGTGTTCATTAACAGTGTACATCATAAACCATCAGAAGTTTTATGTTTGTTTATAAAGTAAAATCAGTCAACATATTGGATACAATTGGAGGACAATTTCCAATTATAGAAATCATATTCATTAAATATATTAGTTCAGTAAGCTACTTTGAAGTCCCATAAAATCAGTGGAATATAAGACTAAATGTAAGAAATATATAACCTATTTCTATAGTTACCTCCTTTTTGTGACACCCTCATTCAGTAAACATGGAGGGCATGTAAACAATGCACCTTAGTCTTTACTTCATTAACATTTTTTAATGTTAAGTAAGAGAATCATCAGAGATAGTTCCTTTCTTTCATTGATTCGCATGGTGACACCTGTTTCTTGATTTAAAATGTCCCTCTCAAAAGAACAGTCATAGGCTGTTTGAGGTAGTTCACATGCTAAAATTTTGGTAGGTGTGCCCTGCCTCACCCTGATGCAAGCTCTTCCAGCATCAAGCCTGGTCCAATCACATGCTTCCTGGGAACCGACAACCAACTACACTACAGTTTTTTCTTGTAAACCATCCAGCAGTTCTTCAAGCACCAAGTTTTTGATTTTTGTATAATGTCAATGCACACCTAGCAGTAATCTCCCAGCCTTTGCCTACCCAGCCTCCTTTTCTATTGTGTGCAGATGTTTCCATTCCGTGGGAGGAGGTGGGGGGGAAAGTTGAGTCTCTTGTAAAGACCTGACCATAACTAGTAAACCCTGAAACCAGGAACAAGCAGCCCCAGTTGCTTATCAGGGCAGGAACTCTCAGTGGTAGGAGCACCTCCCCCTGTGTTAGGGAAATCACAAACACCTGTATATTAGTCAGCGAAAGGGGTGCTGACACAAAGTACCAGAAATCTGTTGGCTTTTATAAGGGGTATTTATTTGGGGTAGAAGCTTACAGTCACAAGGCCATAAAGCATAAGTTATTTCCCTCACCAAAGTCTGTTACCACGTGTTGGGGCAAGATGTTTGCTGGTCTCTGTGAGAGTTCAGCCTTCCTCTTCCTCCTAAGGCTTCATGGTCCCAGCTCCTTCTGATCTCAGCTGTAGGCTGGCATAAGGCTCTTCTCTCTTCCCAGGGCTCGTCTCTTTCTGGGCTCAGCTGCTTTACTCTCTCCACAAGGCCAGCTGTAAACTATCCCAGCTGTAAACTATCAGGCAAATGGCTCCACCTTCTCCTCAGGGCTCCAGTATCAAAAACTAAACTCTCTGTGTTTTCCTTCTCCCTGTATTTACTTCTGTGTGAGTGTCCACCCACCAAGGGGGCAGGAACTCAACGTCCTACTGATGTGGCTGACTCAAAGCCCTAATCTTAATTTAATCAAGTAAAAGTAAAACCTCTGAATCTAATACAATCTAATACCCTCAGAGGAACAGACCAGTCTACAAACACAATCCAATATCTATTTTTGGAATTCAAAAACAATACCATACTGCCACAACCTGTAAAGCAGCTAATGCCCAGGCACAGATCTCACCTACCCCCACCTCTTCCTCTGGGGAAGTCACAAACACATGCTAAGTGGCCATCAACCACTTTCTGCTACCCCCACTTCCTTTTATATTATATGCTATTCTACAACCTGGGGGTGATGTTTAGTGTAATGAAGAGGCTGACCAGGCTTTAAACCCAGAAACTGGGACCAAGCAGCTTCAGATGCTTATCAGAACAAAAGGAATTCTCAGTGGCAGGGCCTCTTCCCCTTAGGTGGATAAATACACACACACTCAAACATTATTGATTAGTCTTTCTCTTCTCTGCTGACAGGAAGTAGGTCATGCAGAGCCCTACTTGACTCTACCCTGAGCAGTTTTCAGCCACCCTGGGAGACTGGCCATGATGGTACTTCTTTCCTTGCTCCTCTTTTGGACTCTCTGTGCTATGTAAGTGATAGATTATTTCTGAACTCTTAATACTGTGCAAATAATAAAGGAGTCATTTGTTGAAAGTTTATGTTGAACCCTGAACCTGTGTTCCCATGATGCACCATTGTAGCAACCCGAGCCACACCCTGGTATTATATAAATACTGGCAACGAGGGATTAATACCAAGTGCCAACTGGCAACACGATCTGAAAAAGACCTTGAATAAAAGGGGGAAAAGGTAAAGAGAAATGAGTTCACGTGGCTAAGAGACTTCAAAGAGAGTTGGGAGGTCATCCCAGAGGTAATGCTTACATACATCTCAGTAGGATCTCATAGAACACCAAAATGGATATCACCCCACACTGAGGGACCCCTGAGGGCTCTGGTGACACCCAGGTCCTATACAAGTGGGGATAGCCCCAGAGATTGATGCCTAATTAGTGGGCTCTTCATTGGCATCTGTGTTCCTGAGAGTGACAGAGTTGGACTCAAATAAGTCATCCCTGCACATGGTCCATCAGTCCCTTCTACTCAAACCTATATGGGATGCAGGAGTTTTTAGGTGTACTTCCAGAGACTGTATCCTCTGGCCCACCTATGTGCCAGCTGTGCCTGGAATCTTGGTGGAGCTGCAACTCCTACCCTACAGCTCAATGGACTCATCCAAGTAACCTGGCGAGGAAACGACGATGGGCAACGGCCATCCCAGGGAATGGAGAGGGCCTGCAGCTGAAGGCAAGATAATCCCATCCACTATATCCATGGAATATAAGCCCTCTCTCACTTGGAGGTGGAGTGGACATCACCTTCCAAGTCCCCTCAGGATTGGGGGAGGAGCTGTGGACTAGAGTGGACTTGGTGGTGTTCTGTTGTAGACATATTGTGATTCAAGCAAT
>JAQZBX010012406.1:6417-41409 GCA_029593785.1 Cabassous unicinctus
GTGGAAAAAAAAAAAAAAAAAAAAGCTCAGTTGACATATGAGGAAACTGAGGCTCAGAGGGTTTAAATGACTTGCCCAAAGTCGCACAGCTGGTCAAAGCAGACCCGAGGTACAAATCGAGATGCCTAGTCCAGTTGGGAAATGAATTTCCTGACCTCTGAGCTCAGTGGCAGCAGTGTGGGTTTAGCTGCAGAATTTACTTAGACTATCCCTTCGTTCAGGGTAGAGTTCTGCTTTTTAATCCTGGTTCAATTGTGGAGGCAATCGTTTCAGAAAGGACATGCAGAACTGATGGGAGGATGCAGGAAGAGGCTCTGAACATCCCTTCTGTAGATCAAAAACAAAATTTAACTTCTTTGATTCCAAAGAACACAGATACACGGCATTCCTTAGATTGGACAAATCAGAGATTGGTATTTGTTGACTCCTTTTTCCTGAAAGCTGCTAAGGGACACCAAATAAGGTAAAATGGCGTGTCAGCGGGAGGGGGCCTCAAATATGCATGTTGCAGCAAACGTCATTCTAGGCTGCAGCCTCACGGCCAGGGGCCTTAGTCTCAGATCAGGACTTCCTGCCAGTGTGAGCAGGCTGTGTGAGCTTTGGCTCATTACTGCCTGTCCTGGGCCTGAGATTACCCATCACAAAGTGAGAATGTGGACTAGAGCTGGGGTTTCCAGACTGTGCTTATGAGGGCCCCTGGGCTCCGCAGAGACACGGAAAGAATTGGCAAATTATGAGCCTTACAAAGGCTTATTAGTGGCGTTGCTACGTCCGATGTGTTGTAGCTCTGCACGAGGTTACTGCCAAGCTTCAAGGAGGGTGAGCTGGGTGACCGAGGAGATTGCTACCAGGCTCTCTGCCTTGCCCTGGGCCAACTAAGCCTCTGATGTCTTCAGGAGTAGACTCTTGCATTTGACTTAAGGCATTATCCCGAAGAACCTGAGAGCAATTCATTAGCCACCAGCTCCTAAGGACAGAAGTCAGAATTATGCGATTGATCAGTCAGCAACATGCCTAAGCAGGACTTTGCACGGGTTGAAGACTGGACAAACAAGTTGAAAGAGAGGGCAGCTATGGTCTAGTGTTTGCCAAAGACTGAGGGCTTAGTATTTCTGCAAACAGGCCAGTGTCCTTCCCAGGCTTCTGGCATCTCGAGGGGGTCGTGGAGTGGGGGGCGGTGTAGAAGCCCAGAAAGCCCGAGCTGACCCTGTTCTTGTCCTTGGCAAGGCCACACCGAGCCTCCCGCATTTCGTAGGAAAAACCTTCCCTGGCTTGGCGCCCAGGCCTCGAGGCTGCTTCCGTGGGGCTCCCACGTGCTGTATTTCCAGCTGCGACTCACCAATCCGGAGCTCGAAATTGTTGAACGAGTGCTTGTTGATCTCCTGTATGCTTTCCGTCAGGGCGAGAGAGAAGTCAGCCAGGGCACACAAATGCCCCCACTTGTCTTCACATTGCTGCAGCAAAGGCGAGAGAAGAATTCATTCAGTGTGGCAAGAACGACATTTCTGCAGCAGGGCCTGCTCTATGCCCTGACCCCACCGGCACATCTCTGGAAGGAAATAACCACAGCGTGGGTCCTTGTAGACTCAAGTCATCAGTATCCAGAAACTGGACCACAAGAGGGATTCTGTGTGGGACATCACATTCCTTTCTCCACACCTACGCTTGTCTACTCAGGTTGATACATTGTGACTTCCTGAGTAAACTCACTGGCGCGTGTGTGGTGTGTAATGTGTGTTTGTGTGTGTGGTGTGAGAGTGGCTGCATGAATAGTGTGTGTGTGTGGTGTGCATGTGTGATGTGTGTGGTGCATGTGTGGTGTGTGTGTGGTGTGAGTGTGGCTGCATGAATAGTGTGTGTGTGTGGTGTGCATGTGTGATGTGTGTGGTGCATGTGTGGTGTGTGTGTGTATGGTTGTGTGGATGGGGTGCGTGATATGTGTGGTGTGTGTGGTGTGTATGTGTTTGTGTGGTGCATGTGTAGCATGTTTGTGTGTACGTGCACATGCTATTTTGTTTATATGTGCAGCTTCTCCAATCTAGGAACTGTGTCTATTTACTTCCAAGTCACAGATCTGCCTCAGGGACAGACGCATGGACATTTGCCCCTGAAACACCAGGGATAAGTGCAGAGTCATTCACTATCCAGGAACCCTGTGCTAGCCTTGGTCCTCTCTGAGAGTCAATGTCCTCATCTATAGAACAGGGACCAGCATATGAGCCTTGTTTCCTCATAGGGATCAAATGAGAGTGTGTGTGTGAAGGAGTTTTGTGCCCCTTGTGAGCAGAGGGTGGCAAATGTTTTCAGTAAAGGGCCAGATAGTAAACATTTTAGGCTTTTCTGGTCATATAGTCTCTATTGTGACTACTCAGCTACCATTATATCTTGAAAGGAACCAGAGACAACAAATAAATGAATGGGCATGGCTGTGTGCCAATAAAGCTTTATTTACAAAATCCAGCAGTGGGCCAGATCTGGCCTGTGGTTCGTAGTTTGGTGACCCCTGCCATAGAGTGCCACACACATGTACCAAACTACTAGCATGCGTTTCCTTCCAGACAGTCACTCTCAGTGTTTTCAGGTTTTCAGTTCGGAAGAAAGTGAAGGAAGGCTGTGCAGGAATTAATGAGGGCTCCACCTCCCCGGTAACTCAGTCTCATATTCATTTTACACTTATTGAGGACCTACCAGGTACAAGGCTTAGTAAGGGGGGCATAACATTATCTTCGGTAATTCATCAATGAACCCTGCGGGAAAGATGCTAATGTCTCCACTTAACTCCAGTGTCTGGTACACAGCCGGGGCTCGGTACAGCCGGAGCTTTTATTACTGCATACTGCTTTTGGAGGGGAAAACGAAGCTAAGAAGAAAATAGGCTGATGCCAGGGATTTAGTAATATCCACAGTTAAGTCATAATCGGGGCATTTCTTGACTCTGATTCGGTTCAAGTGAAGAGTGAGGTTCAGAATGCAGCCGAGATGTTTCTCAATTTTAAAGAAGTATCATTTCATCCAACAGACTCTACTTACCTTGGAAGCCAACACACATCATGTAGCTAGAATACTCAGTTGATCAGATTTTCTCTCCACCACTCTCAAACCTCCTGGTGATAGAGGCATCACCACCTTCACAAACATGACAGTAGCAAGGACCCTGCCACAGGTGCGGCTGAGCCCAAAGGGTCCTTTACCTGCTTTTCAGGTGACAGGCCTGACACGGCCATGTAGGTGCTTCCAATTGTCTTAATTTTTTCAATGTCTTGGAACCGGTCTTCACCGAGCAACTGAAACAGAACGAGGGAATGGTGTTAGTCCTGTTGTTTATGAAGACGGGCCCGGGCTCACCGTGAAGATTTACCTCCAGCTCCTCTGACATCCTTGAGGTAGCTGCTCTTCTCCCTGGAATCACACATTCAGTCAGTCGACTTACATTTATCTATTAAGCACCTCTAAGGGCTGGGCGATTGATAGGGATGACCAGGTACTCTTTAAGGAGATCTATGTCTATGAATCTTTGAAATAAACAAAGCTATCTCAGTTTAATGAAGAAATCACAAATATTCCCAAGTTCATCAATTTATCTTTTTGGCTTGACTTTCAAAATGAATCTAGAATCTCATCACTTCTCACCACTTCCCTGGAAGCACCCTGGTCTGAGCCACCATGAGCTTTCACCTAGACCACCGCAATAACTTACCTGCTCTAGCTCTTGTCCCTGCACTCCCAACAAGGTAGCCAGAGGGAGCAGGATCAAATCTAAGTGAGATCACATACCTCTGTTCAACAATGGCCTCTGGTTCCCTGTCCCACTCAGGTCAAAGCCAGGGTCTTTATGATGACCTACAAGCCCTGCCATGATCTGTCCGTTCCCTCATTGTCTTCTTTTCCCACTCTGTTCCAGCCTGGCTTCTGCCACAGGACCTTTGCATCCACTGATCCTCATAGGAATCCGGTTCCCTCAGATAACTGCAGGTCACTCCCTTCCTTCACACGAAACATGACACAGTTCAATTTTATGAAGTTTACAATGGAAACCTACAGACTATGGAAATGAGGAGCATGGACTACTTTGATCTAATCTGGAAGATCCTGTGATTTCTGACGTCAGCTCTGAAGGCTGCAAAGGGGTTTCCCAGGGGCAGATGGATGACTGTGTGTGCACTGGGGAGGGGCATCCCGGCTTAGGGGACAGCATGAGTGAGGCCCTGACGTTGGGGAGGAGGCATGGTAGGCTCAAAGAATAAAAAGAGGGCCAGTGTGGCTGCAGCCCTGTAAGGCAAGGTGGAGTCAAGGGAGATGAGCTGAGAGAGGGAGAGAGGCGGGAGCCCCAAGGCCTGCAGGCTTTCAGATAATCTCAGCAACGTGGGCCTTTATCCTAGCGTGACGGCTCGCAGGGAGAGGTATACGCAGGAAGACACTGCGCTAGACTTGCATTTTGGAAAGGTCATTCTGGTTGCAATGTAGAAAAGGGTTAAAGGAGGGAAAGGGGGCACGTGGAGAGACAAGTTATGGGACTATTGCGTGGACCAGGCAGGAGATGGTGGTGGCTTGGACCAGGAATGGAAACAAATGTCTGGATGTTTTTAAAGACTTATTCATGGTAGAATCAACAGGGTTTGGTGATTTGTGGCCTTTCTGAGCATTAGCTTGCAACATGCATTTGCTAGTCTAGCATACAGAGTGTTTGTGTGTGTGTAAGCATACACGTGTGTGTGCTCACATGTGCACATGTGTGTTTGGGGGGTTGGGAGTTAGAAAAGGAGCAAGCAGGAAAGCGGAAGGCCAGTTATGAATTGTACAACTTGCTCGTCCCTCTCATGCACTCATTTCACTTTAGCTTGCTGTAAGAACCAAGAATTTCTATGCTTCGAAGATTGCCAAGTGCTGAACTCACATGAAATAATTCCCTAAACTCTTGTGGACTAGCTGACCTCCATGCGTGCGCCACCTGGGACTCTCGAAGCATGCTGTGCCCGGACCCTCCTCCAAGGAACCTTCCCTGGACCCCAGGCTGGGCCAGGTACCCCTCCTCTATGCACCCCAGTCTTCCTCTGTCACAGCCGCTTTATATTGAAATGATCTGTGTCTGGCATCCCAAGTGGACAGTGAGATTTTTGAGTTGGAGACAATGTTGCATGTTTCCCTTGGATCCCCAGTTGCAAGGGTCTGGGCTGTTTATTCCTTGGGGCCATCAGGTGGCATTTGAAGGGCTTCTCACCTCAGTGCACTTTAAGAAGCGTTACTAAGTGTTTATGTTGGGCCATGCAGCCTCAGCCAGTGAGTACTTTTCACCCCCATCTGATACAAGAGGAAACTGAGGTATGATGGAATTGTTCAAGCTCACCCAGCTGGGGGACAGAATGCGGACTCTGGTTTGCTTGACTCCAAAGCTCATGCCTTGCCTTTCCTGCTACAGTGGTTTTCAAAGCCTGGTCTCAACAGCCTGGGAACTTGTTAGAAATGGGAAATCCTGGCCCCACCCCAGACGTCCCAGAGCAGGAGCTCTGGGGGAGAGGTCCAGCAGCTGGCATGTTAGCCAGCCCTCCCGGGGACCCTGATGTACACTCAAGTGTGTGAACCACTTCCTTAGGAGGAAGACAATGGACTGCCTGGGGGGTGGGTAACTCTTCACTCACTTGCTCTTTCAGGAGGGATTACTGAACGTCTGCTACAAGCCAGGCACTGAGCTAGACACCAGGGATACAGGCTGAACATGAAAACCCGAGGTGCCCGTGGCCCCAGATGTCGTGGACAGCTGCATGCTGCTCGGGGGCTGACCCACGTGGGTGCCGAGGACCAGGTGAGGACTGGAGCTAACATGCATTTGAACTTCAATTCCAGACCTAAACTTAAATGGTACAATCCTGTGTTCTCTTTTGCCTAGACACTGTATAAATCACAGCAAATTTCAACCCCGATTCCAGGCTTTGGCCATCAGAACGGAACCATGGGATGCCATGCCATTGAATTCCCTGATTTGAAATGATTTGGGAGAGGGGAACCTTCATTGCCTCTTTGCCTTTAATGTTTACGTATGTTCATTTCCAGTAGGAGATGTAATCGCACAGGTCCCATTGTATAGCAGCCCATTCTGCCATTGTTGTCTGCATGTCAAAGTTGATGTCAAGCCTCCTGGCATACCCGGCCTGCCCCCACCTCTGATTCCACAGGCAGCCCTGCCCCCTGACCTGTGCTCTGAATGCCTCTCATGCTGAGATCTTAACCTGGGATTGCATTCAAGACTCTTCAAAGACGTAAGCCCCTTATTTTTACGACTGGGAGCAGAAAGGTCGTAGATTCATAGGATTTAGTTTGAGGTCACCCATTTCATCGCCTATCTGGCCTGGGGTGGCCATTCTCTCCCTGGGGACCTCAGAGCCATCCCAGGCTGCTTGGGCCACTGCTGGGCAGCCTCTGAGTGCAAGGAACTTTCTCCTCTGATGGAGTTTGCCTTTGGGCTGAGGTGGATGCTCGGGGGGCAATGAAGAAGGAACCAACCTCCCCTCCGCAGGGGTCTTTCAAGTCACAGAGGTTAAAGATTGCCGTTATTGTCCCATCTTAAAAAGATCTTTCTTTCTTGATACCACCTTTCTCTCCATTTGTCCCTTTCTTTCACTATAAAATTTCTCAAAAGAGTTGCCTGTACCCACTGCCTCCAATTCCTTCCTCTCCGTTCTTTTCTAAACCCACTCGCATCCTGCTTGCTTCCCATTCCCGCCACGCCACTGAAATTGCCCTTGTCCAGGTCACCGCTGACCCGCTCATTACCACGGCCAGTGGCCAACGCTCCGGCCTCACCTTCTCGGCCTCAGCAGCCCAGGGAAGAAGTGGCCCTTCCTCCTCCTCCTTAGACCTGCCCCAGCGGCTTCCGCTCCCCGAGGGTTTGACTTCCACTTGGCTGCCATCATGCCGAGCTCAGCACAGGGCCTCACTCCCTGGACCTCTTCTCTTTTCCATCTAAATTCACTCCCTTGTTGTCTCATCTCGTTTCGTGGCTTTAAATACAACCTATTTGCTGAAGACTCTTAAATGTCTGTGTCCAGCCTGGACCTCCCTTGACCTTCAGACTCACCTACCCAGTCACCTCTGGGGCATGTCCAGTTGGTGACCTCACAGGCACCTAGATCTGGCTTTCCAAAAGTCACGCTCCTGGTCCTCTCCACCGAACCTGCCGCCTTGCTGAACAGGGACTCCGTTTTTCCAGTTGTTTTGGACGAGAAGCTGATAACCTGCATCTCATCAATCAGCAGATGCTTAGCTCTTCCTTCCAAGCACATCCAGATTCTGACTTCATCTGACCCGGGTCCAAGCCACCCTCATGTGTTTCTTTTTATCGCAATCAGCCTCCTAATTGGTCTCAGTTCCTTACAGAGACCAGAAAGGCCCAGTTAAAATGTCACGTCCCTCCTGTGCTCACACCCTCTCAGGCATCCTTGTTCCTCTCACAGTAAAAGCCAAAGCCAATGCCAGGGCCCAGGAGGTCCTCTCTCCCAGTACTCTCCCCGCGGTCACTGAACCCACCATGCTGGCCTCCCTGCTCCTCCCTGTGAACACACCTGGCGCACCAGACCCCCGGTACCTCTAGGCTTCCTCACCTCCTCCAGGCTCCACGCAAACATCACCTTCCCGGCGAGCCTTTCCTGACCACCCTACCTGAAGTTGCATCTAGGGCGTCTAACCATCCTGGTCTGCCTGGGAGTGAGCTGTGCCTTGAGATGGGAGGTTTTCAGGGCTAACACCTGGAAAGTCCAGGGCAGACGGGATGACCCGTCCTTTGAAACCGCCTCCCCCTGCTCCCTGCATTGTTTTCCATGGTCCCTGCCATTATCTACCATGTCACATACTTTGCCTATTGCTCTTGTCCATGGCCCATCTCCCACACTGGTATACAAGCTCACAAGGCGGGATTTACGTCTGCTTAGCTCACTGCTATGTCCCCAGGGCCTAGAAGATTGCGAGGCACAGAGCAGGCCCTCGCGAAATATTTGTTCAATGACTGCATGAAGTGCAGCTTCCTGGACACTGGCTGCCAGCACAATCGTCACTTTTAAATTAACTTGTATTTGACCCCTCTCCATCGCCCATGAGGATTTGAAAAGCAATAGCTTTAACATTGGTGATCTTAGTATACACCAAGGAAGGTCTTGAGTGCTTTATCTTTACATTTAATCTTTACAGTGACCCTACTTCACTCTCCTTTTGTAGATAAGGAAACTGAGGCACAGAGAGATTGAATAACTTGCTTAAGGACACGGAGTGAGGTCACGGCTAAGTTCCATAACTTCAAAGCCCATGGGCTAACCTGGAGTAGCTTATATTTTCAAAACATGTGAAAAGCATGAGTTAAATTTTTAAAAATAGATTGCAAATGAGATCAGAAGAGGCTGTCCACAGACGCCGGGGCACTGGGCCGAGGGCTCTGCCTTCGCTGCTCCTCTATTCCTCAGGCCGGCTCTTTGAGCCTAGCATTCTTAGCTCCATTTTACATCTGCATAAGCAGGGGCTCGGCTTGGTAGGCTAATGTGTCCTAAGGGCCCAGGCTGAGAAAGGGGCATCAGAATCGGCTCAACGGGGCCCCGTGCAAAACAAAAATGTGTGGCCCCTTGCTCAAAAATTCTTAAGCTTTTGAAGATGGAGAAAGCAAAGCATTAAACCAAATGTGAGCACTTCTGAATGCGGGGACCCTGAGGTTTCAAACTCAAATCTCCCTGCCTCCCAAGTCTGAACGCTGGCCCCTATTTCCAATTGTTGGCCCATATTTAGCTCTCTTGTTCTCACCTCTGGTTCTCCAACTCTCTGCCTCCTTTTAAGACTTTAATATCCTCAGGGTCTCATGTGATCCTGGGAGTTGGCCGTCAGGTGGCCTAGATGGAGAAAACAAGGTGGGTTTTCTATAGAATATCTTGCTACAGGCATCCCCTCAAAATCGACCAGGAGCTAAGAAAACTTGCAAAATTCCAGCTTGAGAGAAATGCTTCTGGGGCAAGTGGGAAACGCCAGCAGGTGCTTTTATGATTTCCTTGGTGCCCGTGTGTGCATGTGTGTGGTACGTGTGCATGGTGGGGGGAGGTAGCCGGATTTGCAGCTGACACAGCCTTTGTTTCTTATTTTTTTGTGCTAAAGTGAAGTTGCTGTTCTGCCCTGGCTGGGATTCTGCAAATTGTGCCTAGGGTGGAAAGCGGCTGGAGCAGCTTTATGATTCAACCTTGAATCATAATGACATTTATCCTCAGATACCACCAAACAAATGTGGTCTTTCAGCAGCCCTTTGTCTGTTTACATTAGCCTGGATCTTGGGAAGCCCTCGGTTGTCCCCCTACCCCTTCTGCGTCTCTCCAGTTTTCTGCTGGCCGTGGGATGGTTTGACGTGGTTTGGCCCTATCTGGGGAGAGGGACCCTTCCTTCCTCTCTTCTCGTCAAAACCACTTGACTGAGAGCCAATTTCAGGCCCAGGCAAAGCTGGCTCCTCCTCTGAAGTTGCTTAGGAGGCAGCAAGAGGCTTCATTATTTCATTTAATATCCATGCAGCGAATTTATCTACAACACGGCTAATAGTGTTGGGAGGCACAATGCGGCCCCTAATCAGCCCCTTTATTAATTAAGTGGTCCGCGTGGCTTGCGCCGTGTGCTAAGACTCTTTGTCCCTTACTGAGGCCGGGGCTGTGGGGAGCAGCTGGCCGAGGGTCATGGCAAACCCAGTCCTGCTCAGCCTTGCCCTGAGCCCAGGGAAGAATTGTTCATGACCTCAGGTTCCTATGGTAATTATATCAACAAGGAGAGCAGCCTCGTCATTAAAGTGAGCACCAGGGAGTCTGCCTGGAGCTCGGCCACGGCTGAATCCAGAGGCCTCCCCTGGCCGAAGGAAGAAGCCATGTCAGGGTGACCCGCGGACCACACGGCGAGAGCCGATATGCTTGGGTTTGGCAAGCCAGGGAATGCTTTTCTGTTTCTTCTGTTGGCTACACGTTCTTCCCCTCTTCCCCCTCTTCCTCCTCTCTCTCCTTCCCTTCTACCTCGTCCCCTCTGCTCCTCCTCACGTCCGCCTCTCCTCTCTCTCCTTCCCCTTCACCTCCTCCTCACCACCACATCCTCCTCCTCCTCCTCTAAGGCCCCGTTCGAGAGAAGCCAGGCTCCTGGACCAAGCCCCTTCCTCCTCCCTCTTCCCTCCTGTGCAGACACCCATCTCTACCACCAGGGGCGCTGCCCTCCACCTCTGCTTTAAGGAGACCCCAGTGTCTACAGTTTTGGGGTACTGAGATGCAAATTTAGTTTGAATTTACTTTATTACAGTTTTAAAACATGCTAGTGAGCAATTTTATGAGATGCGGTGCTATGATTTAAAATAAAACAAAGCCTGATGTATCAAACTTTAGTCAGATTTTTAAAAACAGGGCTTTTTTTTTTTTTAATTCAAAGCATGATTTGGATTACTCTGCCCATCCTCACCTTCCTACTTGCCAGCTGATTTCTGTCCCCCATTAACTCATTAATTCCCTTACCAAATACTTCTTAAGCATCTGTTATGAGCACCTTTTTTGTGCTGGGTGCAGTGCTGGGTCCCGGGACCTAGCAAGTGGCAAAAGAGACACCGGTCCTCTCTTCAGGAATCTCGTGGCCTGGCGTGGAGCACAGGAATTCAAAGTGCTGTCACCACCATCTCTCTCCACTCCACGTATTTGCAAGGCCCTCGTACTAGTCCACTCACCACTGACAACTTTGTGTAAAAGCAATTCATGTCAACCTTTCTCCCGGGATTGTGAAGTCATGGGGGGTAGGAAGCAATTGTGTCTTATAGTTCTCGACTCCCACCTCCTTCTCAGGCCAGAGAGAGTGGCTGGCCTTGAGTTTATGACTTCCAAACCAGCACCCTGAAATGCCAGGTAAGTGAGAAACAGTAGAGCTCAATGATTAAAAACCTGGGTTAGGCTCTTGGCTTTGCCCCTTCGTGGCAGGCATGTGACCCTGGGCACAAACGGTGTCCCTCAGACTCAGTTTTTCTTATTTATAAAGGGAAGGCTACGGATTTCTATCCCATGGGCTTACTGTGAGTGTTTAATAAACATGAAATGAAATGTTATGTGGAAAAAGCTCTAGCACGTCTAGAGATTAGCAAGGTGGGTCTCCGTTCCTGTTTGGAAAGGCAGATCCTAGCAGACAGGATTGTACTGAAGGGTTTCAGGCTCTATGATGTAAGACTTAGCAGAGAATACGTTTTTCATCGAAAAAAGGGTGAAGTGGCTGGCAGTGGAGTGGAGGGAGGGAGGTTGGGGTAGGGGTGAGGATGACATAATTTCCAGGAGGAAGGGCCGGCATGTGACATAGCCAGGTGGGCTTGATGGTGGTGCTGGAGACGGGAACCGGTGGCTGGTACTGGGAGGCAAGGCTGCAGAGAGAAAAGGGCTCCTGACTCAAGGCCCCAGGAGACCTGTAAGCAGCTGGCAATGGGGAGCCACTGGCGAGTCTTAAGCTTCCAAGGGATGTGAGAAAATACTCTGGCTTTTGATGGCTGCTGATAGCAAGGAGGGCAATCAGGAGATGGCAGTCGTCTAGGTGAGAAATATTATGGTCTGAGGCAAGGCGAGGGCAGCAGGGATGAAGGGAAGGGAGTAGATCTGAGCTCTGTTAAGAAGGCATCCACAAGGCTCAGTAGCTGCAGGAATGTGGGGTTGAGGGAGAGGATACTGATGTAGTGGGTGCTGTCGGTCCCACCCAGATCCCCTCTACGGGGCCATCCTCCAGCTGCCTGTTGGCAACACCCTGTTGAACCCTTTCTTGGAGAATTGCCCTGGGCCATGGGAGTCCCCTTGCTGGAAATGCCTGGGAGGACATGCACCCCCACCCGGGCAGACACAGCCAGTGCACACCAAACTGGGGGTGCCGTGCTCCTGAGTGTCCTGTGGGATCAGGCTGGGGTTAGATCTCTACTCGGCTCCTTCCCTAGCATTTTCTCAATGAATCACTTCCTATCTAAGGCTTAGGTAATGGGGGGACACTGATGTCCTTCTTCAATATGGGAGACGAGAAAGGAGGTGGCCCACCCCAGCCAAGTCTACAATGCTCCCAAAGGGAGTTATTTATTTTTCCCATATAATGTGTTCTTTAGACTCATGGAACCTGGAAGAAGAAAGCACTATCTGGAGTGTGTTTATACTTGTCTGTAGTCCTCTGACAAATGCTAATTGATGGTTTTATCTTTGGCTTTTTGAGCAGATGGAGACAGTCCCTATCGGTGCCCATCCTCTGTGATAGCAGTCCCTGGGCTGCAACGACGTCAGCAGAACCTCCGATCAAATCCTGAGTTTGCCATTTGCTTGTTGTGTCACTTTGGATTAAGTTACTTGACCTCTCTGAAGCTTACTTTCACAATTTCTAAAATGGAGAAACAGTGGTATTTATCTCATGTGATAACCATGATAATTACATTAGATCACACAGCCTGGCACTCTGTAAGTGCAAAAAATGGTCATCACTACCATGAATAGCATGATGCTCTGACAATGATGGTGCCCATTTGTGACTTCACATTCCAGAGGCTTAGGTTTACCTCATCAAAGTCAGCAATGATTTCGTTCAGCAAACGCAGGCATTCCACTCCTTGGTTATTCATCTCAGTCTGAGAGTAAAAGTCCGCAAATCCTGGAATGGAGGCGAACATCACCCCAACAGCATCGTAGGACTGAGAATACAGCTCCTGGGCAGAGAGACACACAGAGGGAGCCAGATGCAGTCATCAGCGGTGAGAGTCTTCCAGTGACGCTACCTGTGCACACACACACCTGTACACCTGCCCAGGTGCCCACAGAGAGGTCAGAGAATGGGGCTTCTGACAGCATCAAGTCACCACCATAATCACAGCATCATTGCCATGTGGGCTGGAACCATGGAAAAGCTTAGCTGGGCCCAGAGTACCGACTGCCCATTCTTTTTCCCCCTTTAATCAACCTGATGTCTTTCTTTTAATGTTTTGAAAAATATTATTTAAAAAAAACACAAAAACACAGACTTCTTTTACTTCAGTATGTGGTATGTTACCTTTCCCAGTTTGCTCAATGCTTTAAAGCTCAAGGATGCCTCTGCTTTCAATTGTACATGGGTCTGAAGCATCATAGCCTTTGGCAAGCAGGCAGGAGAGTCAACAGATATCAAAAGAGGAACAAGGCAGACTAAATGCAGGGCACATCTGTAAACATATTATATATTTGAAAATTACAATAGCAGTAAAAATGATAAAGTTTACAGGTGAAATGAATCTATCTAGAACTGACCTACCACAAGTTTCTGAACCTGGAGTGATACAATAAGTTATTATATATGTTATGTATGAAAAGTTTTGTTTACATCAAGTGGAATTATGATTTCCCATTCTTTTGGCCTTGGCCAGCTTCCTTCTCTGCTCTGGTCAATGGCCAGCCCAAGCCCTCACATACTCTTCTCACCCTCCACTCCAGTCACCTCAGCAGATGACCTTACCTCTTACTTCATTGAGAAAACTGTGGCAAGCGGTGGTGACTTCCCTTTGTCCCAGTACTTACACACTAGTCTACATTCAAATTTATTTTTGTCTCTTTTGCTTCAACTCCAGATGATGGGTATTTCCTTCTCCTGAAGCTCAACACATCCACTTGAGCTCCTGACCTGCTTTGAACTTCTTCAGAAACTTATTCCAGTACTGATCTGTTTTTTCTCTTACATCTTTCACCCCTTCTCCTCTACCTGCTCTTCCTCAGCCTCTAAGTGTCTCCTACAGCAAAAAGAACAATGTGCCCTGGAACCTGCAGCCCCCTTTGGCTTTTAACCAGTCTTTCTTCATCTTGGCATCCAAACTTCTCAAACTCGTCTTTTTCACTGCCTGTACCCCTCTCTGACTGCCTGTTTGCATCTCAGGCTGAAAGAAAATGAATCTAGATCAGGTCAGCATGCCAGTCAGGTGGAACATTCAATGCAAGTGTCAGTCCATATCTTACTGGACCCTTTTGCAGACTGATCACTCCCAAGACCTTGATTCTCTTGACTTTCTATGCTTTTGTGACACTACCTTCCTTTGTTTTTCTTGTGCCTGGTACCTTCAAGGAAACCTCTTATTCTTACCTTCCACCTTAAATATCGATGGTCACTATGAGTCTGTCCTTAATCCACTGCTTGGTTCAAATTGTACATCCTTACCTGGGCCATCTTATTCACACTCAGCCTTTCACCAGCATCCATGAACATTTCTAAATTCCTATCTCCAGGTCAGTTCTCCTTCTTGGACTTCAAACTTTCATATCTCATCCTGGGTTACTCTCTCATGCCTCACATTCTAAATACTCCAAATCGAGTCCATTGTCTCTCCACCCAAATCTCTTCCTGTCCCTTCATTCTCTAACTCAGTTGGTGGCACCACCATTGCCAAATCATCAAAGCCAGAACCCTCAGAGTCATCCATTCTCGAGTCTTGTCCTCCCACAATGTCCACACTCAATAAATCATCAAGTCCTGCTATTTCTTTGCCTTCCCAACATTTTTTTCTTCCCTGATGCCATAGCTATGGAGCAGGCTCTTGTCATCTTCCTCCTAGACCATTAGTATAACAGCCTCCTACTGGTTTCCTGACTCCAGTCTTGTCCCACTCAAAGGCATCCTCCATGTGGCAGCCTGAGTGCTCTTTCAGAGATACAACATTGGCCACGCCTCTCCCATTCTTAAAACCCTCCAATGGCCCACCACGGCCTTCAGGATAAATCCCAAACAGTCCATGACATAAATTTATGCCCTTGGTCCTACTTACCCCTTCAGCTTCATTGCCTGCGATTCCATTTGTTGAGTGTTGTGCTACAGAAACATTGATGCATTTGAACTTCTTGGATACTGCAGCAGATGCTGTAGGTGCCCTGCCTGTACTCTCTTCACCCAGCGCCTTGCTCTCTGCACCTGCGTTTCTTTGCCTGAGGTTTTTCTCTGACCACTAGAGGGTGCTTTGCCCAAGTGAGCAATAGGAACTGAAAATGCCAGGAAATTAATGACCCTCAGGAGCAACTCTCAACCAACGACTGATAGAAATTAGTAGAGTACCCAGCTCCTTCACCCCTTGGGTCAAATAACTTTGATGTATGCTTTCTACACCATTTCCCAGACTTCCCCAGTGGGATTAAGCTCCAGTTGCTAATGTATCACTTTGTGGCCATTTTCCCTGCCCTGTCTCCTTCACATT
The DNA here is from genome assembly GCA_029593785.1 of Cabassous unicinctus. Classification (NCBI taxonomy): domain Eukaryota; kingdom Metazoa; phylum Chordata; class Mammalia; order Cingulata; family Chlamyphoridae; genus Cabassous; species Cabassous unicinctus. The sequence continues at coordinate 21,608 of JAQZBX010012406.1, forward strand.
CTCCTACCAGGGCTTCTTTGGATCTTGTCTCCATAAATGGCACCTGAATCCTTGTCTCCAGGCCTGCTGCTGGGAGAACCCAGTAAGACAACCTTCTGCTTCACAATAAGTGCTTTTATTTTCACTGCCTGTCCCTTGATGGGAAAGGTCCTTCCCTCCCTGTAGTTAGCCTCCTTAACCAGGCCAACTCTTGTTTTCTGCTGCCATTAACTGCTTAGATACCACTGTCTTCCATAAACCTCCCAGGGCTTTCATATGGGCTCAGGCTGCGGGGCTCAGGGCTCCAGCAGCATCCCAGCACCTCTATACTTCAGTCCCTGCCAGCCTGCATTATTGCTTTAACAGCCTTCTCTTCCTTTAAGTGTGAACTCCTTGAGGGCAAGGACCATATTCCGTTCATCTACTGCAGTCAGTTCATCCAGTTAGTGTTTTCTGAATGCCTGCAATACAATGTACACTCTACAGGGTCAGGTGCAAGTTAATCCTCAAAACTGTTGAATTAATGACTCAGCCTTTGTAGGAGACAGTAATGCTTACAAAGTGCTTTCATATACAGTCAATGATTTGATCCTTGGAGTAATTTTGTGGAGTAGGTACTATTATTGTCTCTACTTTATAGATAAGGAAAACGAGACCAAAAGGAGTTAAGGTATTATTTTGGATGACTCAGCTAAGTAGTAGAAGAGAGAGGGTTCGAGGACTTCCAGGGCCTTCTCCACTCTGCACACATGGACATATCTCCTCGACTCTCATGCCCTAGGTCTGAGAAAGAGGCTGTCACTACCAGTGGAAAGCAGGTCCTGAGCTTTAGGAGTGGAAGAATCTGAAATGCTGCCTTTGCTGGTCCTTGTTCAGAAGCACAGGCAGCTGGGAATTGGCTGGGGGGTGGTGGTTCTGAATGCTGCCAAGGAGCAGAGCAACGGCAAATGGCTTTCCAAGATGGGGCCCTGTGCACCATGGCCTTGAACAATGCAGTGATGCCACAGGAGCCTGACTTTCTGCTGGACAGGGCCGAGAACCTGCATAAGTAACCTTCAGAACCAGAACCACGTCCTCTAAGAGGCTGTGATGTAGGGAGAAGGTTTCTGTTTTCTGTTACCTACATCTATATTCTCTCCTTAAAAATAAAGAAGAGAAAACCCTACCGAGCCCTCTGCAGCCATCCCATAATTACACAGTCCAAGTCCCCTCCCTCCCACTTCAGTTTATGCCTCTTCAGTGACATACATGCCTCCATGATGCAAAATGGTGGTCGCCAGGGGTTTCTTAATCACTTGTTTACTTAGATGTTCTAATGAATTCTAGCTCCTTCCACATTCTTCTCCTTAGCTTTATTTCTCAGCCTTTGCCAACAGTTGGAATGTTCTGATTGTGTAAGTAATCACATGATGAGAATAATATCAGCTACATCTATTGAGCACTTACTCTGTGCCAGGTATAGTGTGGAACCCTGTATGTGCATCATCTCATTTAACGCTCACAAAAAAAGATATAATTAAGATCCTTAGTTTACCTATGGGGAAATCAAGGCATGTAATTTACCCAAGACTCATGCCTGTTAAGAGGTAGTGCTGGGATTCATAGCCAGACAGTGTGGCTCCAGAGTCCATGTTCCTAGCCCCTACCCTATACTACCTTCCTGGATAATGTAATGCTGCTACCACCTCTCTGCTTCTGATAACAACAACAACAAAAATGATAAGAAGATAATGCTTAGGAATAAATGTCTTTGGCACTGGAAACCTGTTCTGGTAATGTTCCTCTTGAATGGAGGCAGCATCGCAGCAGAAAAAGCACTGAACTGGAAGAAATACAACCTGAATTAGGTCTTGACCCTCCACTACTGGAGTACTAGTGGAGGCTGGAAGAGTGGGAATGGGGTGAGCTGAGAGTCACCTCTCCTCCCTGTCAGGTTCTAAGTGATGGGGACTGCTAGCTAATTCAGGACCAGCTCCCCAGACAGGCTCTCAGGTAATGATGGGTGGACAATGTGACTTGGATCTAAGGCCAAAGTGGAACCCCTGCTCCTTCCCATGAGGCAGCGTTGGACCGACCTAACATCCACCCAGGGACAAGCAGGGAACCTAGAGAATGGTGGGCCTCCATCTTCATGGGGGCCAGGAAAGGGGACCTGCACTATTGGGCTTGCCACATGGGAGGAGAAAGCTTATTCATCTCGGGCACTGCTGGTCCAAGAAGAAAGAAGACAGATGAGGTGCTCATGAGCTTTCAGCACAGCAGCCCCCCACTAATGGTCATGCCCCAATGCCTCTGCCTCTCCCCAATCAGATGAGCCACTCCTGGGGGAAGCAGGGAGGAAGGGGTGCTGAAGGAGGTTGAAGCTACCTCCCTGGCACTTCCCCGTAAGGAAGATATCACAAGAGGTTCTTCCTCATGAGAAGAGAGGACAGGACTGCCCTCACAGGTAGTGCTGTGTGAGTGTGGGCCTCAGGCTCCTCAGCTGTAAAACATATCAATTCCTGCTCTGTGTTTGGCCCTGCTTGCAAGTCGACGCTCTGCTGGACGTTGCCTCCTTGCTCCTCCAGGTCATGGCTGAAGGGCTGAGTTTTCTACTGATAGCCACAGCTCCTGCCAAGTAGCCCTCTCCTACAGCCATGCTTCTCATGGGCTCCAGTAGCCACTTTGACCCCTTGTCCTTCTAGACCTGGAGGACGTAACAGCTCCCACATTTTTTGACCCCAGGAGTTTTTATCTTCCTTTTCTTATCCGTTTCTTCAATCATGGACCCAAGAGGGAAGAGGTGACACATCCAAATGAAGATAATTCAAGAAGGGCTCTTTATAAAGGGGTTAATTAGAAAGATGGGGCAGATCCAGAGGAACCCTAGGAAATCCTTAGGAACCCAGGGCTGACGGCTGTAGAGCTGTCATTCCCCTAGGCCCAAAAGGAATGAGAGGAGCCCAGAGGAGCTGAGTTGACATTGGAGGCAGCTCTGTAGTGGCTCTGAGAGGAGCAGTGACTGTCTGTGGAGGGCACAGCCGGCCTCACTCTCCTCCTCCCTTCCTCTGGTGTCCTACCCAGTGCTACCCCTACCCCTACTGGCCACCCCCAGCTGGGTGCCTTAGGGTATGGGAGGCCATTGAGGCAGCCCAAGCAGCTCAGTCCCTGGGCGGGGCCCAGTGAGAAGGGGGTGAGGGAGCTGGAGGGGTACTGGCAAGCGCTCCAGCCCACCTATCCTCACCTTTAGAGCTTGCCCCTACACTCATCTTGCTCCAATCAACCCTTCTGAGTGTGCCATCTGTTTCTTGCTATTTTGGGCTCAAAGAAGAGAAAAACACTGTAAACTGGGGGAGGGACTGATAAATATAGAAAAGCTATCATTGTTTTCTCATCATTCTCCCTGGTTGCAAGCACAGGTTTGGGCGTTGCAGTGGATTTTAAGCATAAGCACATTCCCTGCCCTCCACCCCCACCCCCACCAGATGCCAGCATGAAAGCCCAGTCCTTTTCCTGCCCAGGCCTGTCTGATTCCAAGACTTGTTTTTCTTATGCCAAGTGAAGCCACCTTCCTGCAGGGGAGGAAAAAAACGCCTGGGACCTGTTGCCCTTATTAGTGTCCTTTCATGCCATTTGGGTGTTTGCTCAAATGCCCCCTCTTCAGAGAGGCCTTCTATGACTCTCCAATAGAAATGCCACCCTGTCCACACACTCTATTCCCTTATTCCACTTCTTTTACTCCCATAGAGCTCTTGTTACCGGCACTATGTTCTATATTTATTATTCGTTTTACTGTCTGTCTTCCCGTGAAAATATAAGTTCTTCACAACAGCAAGGACTTTGCTTTTTTCTCTGTTTTATCCCTGATATTTAGAATAACACATGGCACATGGCTGGCCCTCAATAAATATTTGCTGAACGAATGGGTGAAAGAATGAATGAAGGTAGGGCTGTCACTGGGAAGAGGTAGAGAAGATAGTGATGATGACTCAAGCTTACTGAAAATACTAAGAGCTAACAACCCCGTGCGCTTACACGCACCAAGCACCCTTTCAGCGTTTTGTGCTTAATGATTCATGTAAAGGTCATAGCAATCAGATCATGTTGGGAGGTGTTGTTAGCCTCCTTTTGTAGGTAAGGACACTAGGTCCAGAAGGGTTTGTCATCCTCTCATAGTCACAGAGCTAGTGAGAGACGGAGCCAGGATTGAACCCGGGGCACTGGGCTTTTGAACACACTCTGTGGCCTTTCTATCCTGAACCTCTCTGTGCCAGGCTGCATTAGACACTTAATGTGTTTTTGCCCAGTTTGGATCTCGCTCCAACCCACCAACGTCGTTATAATTCTCCCACTAATCAGATGAGGAAATGGACTCAGAGAGGGTAGGTAATCTGTGCTAGGCCCACAGCCAGTTAGTGGCAGAGGTGGAATTTAAGTTTCTGTTAGAGACTCGTTGACTGAGACCGGCTGCCCTTGTCAGTGTCCTTTCAACAGCTCTTTTTAGAGCCTCGATGAGCAAGCTGGTTTCCAGGGACTCAGCAATAGCCTGCTTGACAGTCATGACCCAGCCCGGCCATGGACTCCCAGCTGGCCTTACCTGCAAGAAATTCTCTGCCCAGGGCTGGTGAGCTCCATTCTAAGCCAGAAGCCCGGAAGAATAGCAGGAGCTGCCAGCACCTCCTGTGGGTGATATGGCCTGAACAGGAGGCCTCCAGGGGACGAGGTTCTGACCACCTCCCTGTGTGGATGGTTTGAGTCATCAGCTTGTCATTGTCTGCCCTGATCCCCCGTCCCTCACCCATGCACTTACAGCAAGGTGGAGGAGAAAGGACACTGTGGCTTTGGAGTTAGACATATTTGGGCTTGAATTTGTGCTCACTACTCACTATCTTTGTGACCTTGGGTAAGTTACTTTACTTTTATGAGCTTCAGTTTCTTCATCTATGAAACAGGACAATTATTCTTACCTCTTTATTGCTCACAGAAGAAAATCCAAGCTTCTTCAATGCCCTTCATGACCATTCCCTTTGCACCTATGATACCTCAGCTCTGACCTCTGACATTTCCCTTTAAATACTAGGGTACTGTGGTCACCCCCTTCCTTCTTCTAAGCAAGCACCCTGCAGTATCACACCTCTGTGCCTTTGCTCAGGAGGGTCTGTCTATCTGGAACACTGTCCCTCCACTTCCCTGTCTGATTAGCATCTGTTAGCAACTAACAGAGCCATTTTATGGTTCAGAGAGGTTAACCAACTTGCCCAAAGTCACACAGCTGGTAAGGGGCAGAGCTGGGATTAGAGCACAGCTTTTTCTGGCTCAATAGCTTCAGCTTTTCCCACTAGGTTACATGGCCTCCCTTGGAGGGCCTTAAGAAGAGTCAGAATTTTGGAGAAGGGAAGAGACGGAAGCTGAGCTTGCAGCAACTATGCCGGTGGTGGCTCTGAGCACAGCCCTGGCTGCTGTGGCCTGGGACACATGTGGGTTCCACGAAAGGAGTCACCCTGCTTTGCCGGCCAGAGGTTGGGCTGTCTGTTGCTCTCTGAGGACAGCCTGTGGTGGCCTTACCTAAAGAGTGAGGGCCATGGTTGGCTGGAGGCTGAAAGCTGAAAGGATGAGACAGCAAAGCAGGAAACTGCCAAGGCCTCCATCTGTCCAGCTGTTTTAGTTGGGGGGAAAGGGGTGCAGGGATCCGGATACAGATAAGTCAGCGGAGTTGGTATGTGCTCAGTAGCACTCATTAGTAACTCTGGGTCAGCTGGCGGTCAGCCATGATGGCTGGTGGCGTGTCCAGGCCCAGCAGCCGGCATGGCCCCACCAGGGATAACGTCTGTGGGGGAGGTCCTGGAGAGGAGGAACAGTGAGCTCCACTGTGGCCCGTGGAGGCTGGGCCTGCATTCCCAGATGCCCCCAGTCAGGTTTCCAGAGGCCTGGGTCACAGCTCAGAGTTGTAGTAAGAGGAGCTAAAAATGCTTTGCCTTTCCCGGGAACAGGGCATGGAATTGGGAGTCCTCGAAGGCCACAGTAGCCCTGCCCCTGGCCCCTGCCACCCCTGCACACATTGCAACACGTCCTGGCGCCCTCCCTCTCTCTGTCTCTGTTTCTCACACACCAAATTCTTCCACACATACCTTCAGGTTTATATACACACATCCCAATTCTGCCAAATGCCTGGACAGTATAAGCCAGGCCACACAGACACCTCACACTGAGTCTTCTCACACTCAAGTCTTGTAATGCAGACACAACCATCAAGTGCACACACACACACTTTTACACCTCCACTCATATACGCACAAACACACATAGACACACACGGCTCACAGATACACTCATACACACTCATGCACACATGTACTCTCACACACGCTCTAGTCCTGCTGAACTCCCAGGGCCAGGCAGGCAGCAGCATGGTAAGGGAGGGGCAGTGCGGCCCAGAGGGAAGAAACCCCAGGGACTGATTCCAAACAGAGCTCGGGTTAAGTGAAAGGCAGGGAACTAACCTATCGGAGCCCCAGTTTCCTCATCAATAACGTGGGGCTGACAGAACTCTCCTCTCAAGACTGTGAACAGAATGGGAGATAATCTTCATCAAGTGTCTCTCAGTATCTGGCAATATACTAGGTGTCCAGTAAATGGTATTTCATAATAATGAGAAAATTCTCAAGGCAGTGCAAAACTTTTCCGTGTTTAATCCTAGTTGAGTGTCAACTGTGTAAGTATTTATAAAGCCTCAATAAGCCTGACAAGACAGTTTTCTGGAAATGTCTTATACATATGATTAAGGCCAAACCTGACATTTCTTTTGCTCAGCGGTGTCTGGCCTGGATGACAGCTGACGACGTGGAGTCCCTGTGTCTCTGGCTGGTGGCATGCTTTCCAGGATGAGAGAGGATTCTCTTCATCTTCCCCTGGTCCATAAAGCCTCCTTGATTCCGTATCTTGATTAGGAAGTGCTTTTCCTTTCATCTCTCTTTGGGTTTTTCCTCCGAGGGTGCCAGGGTTTCATCCTTTCCATCTGTCGTTCATGGTTGATGCACAGGCTTCATCAACAAGCTCTTGCAACCAAGCCCCAAGCTTAGGGCGCCTGGACCCAGTTCCTGAGAGCTCCATCTGCTGAGAAGGGCTGGTGGTGGCTTTGATCTGCACGTGAGGATCCCTCGAGCATCTCCAGGACTCCAGTCCATCAAGAGCTGCTTCTTCATCCCTGGGCTTCCCTTCCCTTGGTCTTCCTGCAGCAGCGTGGATTGGAAATGGATCCTGGAGGTATTTCCCAGGACTGCCCCTCTGGGATCACAAGCCCAAAAGTCTTTAGGGGCCCATCAGGGAATGAAAATAGAGTGGTATAAAGGGTAAATGGGAGCCGGTTCCATGTCCAAAGGCATAGCATCCACAAATAAACAAACAACTAAATAAACCAACAACCAGCCACTGCCCTCAGACAGTGCCTCCCAGACAGCCACATGGCCTCGGTTGCCTCCTTGGCAAGGAGCAGGTGCTCCGTATTTGGATGCTTCACTCATCCTCACAGGCCACTGGTCGGGCACACCAGGCCCTGAGCGTCAGTGGGGACCAAGCCCCGGGGGCGCACACAGTCTCACGGGGCGCGCGAGGCAGCCCGATGGCGCCGTCCTCAGAAGCTTCCTCCTCACCCAAAGATGCCCCCGGTGGCTCTCGCCCCTGGTCCTCGGGCGGCTTCCTGGAGCCTCACCGAGTGAGGCCATCCCTCTCATGAGATAACCTTTCAGGCATTTAAGGCCCCTTTCAGAGCCCTCGAGGGACCTCTTTCTAGGTGGTAAGAGGGTGAGCCAGGTGCTTTCTTTTCTTTCCTCACCTCCACATGCGCTCCTAAACGTACCTCAGATCCGTCCACTTGCTGCATCTCCACAGCCACCTTCCTCGGCCTCCTTGCCAGGGCCTCCCCTCGGCCATTTTTGAGGCTCCTAACTGACTTCCAGTCTCGTGACCCTCTCAGCCACTCTCTACCAGAAGCCAACCAGATGTGGCCACGCTTAAAACTTTCCAGAGGTTCCCGTTGCACTTAAAAGCAAATTTCCCTCGGCCTCCTCGGACCTCCCCTCACCCTCAGCCCCCTGTTCCATGGGCTCAGCTCACTCTGGCCAGGGCCGGGGCAGGCCACGCCCTGCCTCCCTCCACTCCCGTGGCATGACTGGCTCCTTCCCATCCTTTGGGGCGATGTGCCCATCTCTGAGGGGCTCCCCCAACCACGTCTTCTTTTTCAGGTCATTGCAAGGTCACTGTCTGGTGCATGATCTCTGCTCACCCATCAGAGCATGACTCCCAGACTGACATGTCCTCGTTTGCTTTTGTCCCGGGGCCTCGTATAACGCCTGCTGCATAGTCTGTGCTCTATAAATATTTGTGGAATGTTTGTTGTGACTAAGATCCCTGGAAGGATTCATTGGCTTCACTCAGACAAAGCTGCCTTTTAGTGGCCAAAGCCTGAGGCCTTGCACTTGGCCAGACCGCTGCTCTCAAGCCAGACATACACAACTTGGCGTCCTCCAATGCTGACCCTCACCACTGATGACATGAAGCTCCAAGCCCACTAGGACACATGGGTCTCATGGCACCCTGCCCCATAGTTGTGTCTCTCATCACGCCCAGCTTCCCCGCTGCACGCTGCCCACGCTGTACTGCGCGCTCACACTGCACTTCCTCTTGTCTCTGCACTTCAGTACCCCCATTCCCTCTGCTTGGAACACTTTTCCCTACCTCGTCTGCACTCAATTAGTATTATACTGGGAATAGTTGAGCAGAGGGTTAACTCCGCATTCATCAGACCTAGCTCACCTAGGACCCCTCTAAGCTTTCCTCCATCTCTTTACCTCCAATCCCAGTGGAGGAATTGCTCCATTTCCTCTTGGATTCATCTGTGAAGGGGGTAAAGCTCCTTGGCGGCCTTTCTGGATACTACAAGAATTAAATGAGCTAATGCATATAAAGCGAAGGGCACAGAGTGAGCATTCGTGGAAATGCAAGTGCCTTCCCCTTCCGCAGGACGGCAGCTCCACTGCCAAGAAAAACTTCAGGGAAGGAGATGTGATTAGCTGACAGTCTCCCCAGCTTCTCATTGGCTCTGCCAATGTCAAGTCCAATTCTGGAGGCTCTCGGAACATTATTGTGGCCTGGCAAGGAGCCACGTGATGACAGCTACTCAACGCCCTTCACACCTACGTGCTTCCTTCTACCTACCTGGGTGGGTGGCACTGCTCGCTCCCCTCCTCCTCCCTCACCTTCACTCAGGCAGTCCTGCCCGCAGGGCTCCCCCTTCCTGGGGTTTCCCTGAGGAGTCCATTTGAGCCTCCAACTAACAACTGTGTGACTCTGGACAAATTACTGAATCTCTCTCAGTCTCATTGAACTTATCTATAAAATGGGTAAATTCTACATCAGCTGGATTAGCTAACACAATATAGTCACAGCCATGGAATAGGCAGGCCAGAAATGTTAGCTCCCTCTCCCATTCTCCTCCTTCCATCAGAACTCCTCTATCCCTACCTACAACTGATTGTAAATTTTTCTAGGCACAGGACTGTCTTCTCATTCACTGTGGTGCCCAGGACAGTGCCTGAGACACAGGAGATGTGAGATCACTTGGACTTCCTTGGGGTACTTAGAACTAAGCAAACATCAGAGAATGAGGAAATGAAAGTTGCAACGGGACTAACTTCAGGTATAATATAATAAGAAAAACATGAGTAAAAGGCTATTCTAAGATTCTAAGCAACAGCTACTTGCTTGGCCATATACTGAGAATAAGCGTCTAAGCAATATTACCTGCTATACAATATACTAAGAATATATATATGGTAGATGAGAGATATCTGCATACATAGATACATATTTATATATAAGCACACGCACACACACATATATAAAACATTGAAGTTGCAATTCAGTTCTGCAATGGAGGCCTTATCATACCCATTTTATAGATGAGGCACTGGGGCTTTTTGGATGAATGTCACAGTGGTTGGCAGTGGTGGACGTGGTCTCCATCCCCATGCATTCTGCATGAGGATGGTCGAACCCTCCCAGAGTGTGGGATCAACACGCCCCACTGTCCACCTCCTGCTGCCACCCTTCCCGCTGGCCAGACAGGCCTGGCTCACCTCGTTGTCTCGGTCTTTCTCCAGGAAGTGGCGGGCCACGTGGCTGGGCAGGATGTTCCGCAGCATGTTCTCGTTGTGTTCCCTCAGCTCCCGCATCTCGTTGATCTCCTCTTTGGCCTGCACCCGCCACAGGAAGTCCAGACGGGCTGTGTACTCCAGCTGCAGTTCAGATGAGAGAGAGAAGAAACAGGGCAACTCTCGGGGCATAGGCTTCAGGCCCGCGTGTCTGGGCAGGTGGGGAAAGCTTCTCTGGAACCCTTCCCAAATGAAAGAGTCGGATCTGAACATTTTGGGAGACATTTCGCCTGGAGTCACGCAATCAGCTGATGATTTAGATTTCACAGGGTTGTGACCCCCTCTCTTTCCTGGCATTCTGGAACACGTGATGACCTGACAATGTCTGTGCCCTCTACTAGACAGTAGGTGCTATGAGTCAGGGGCCCAGTCACTTGCTTAATTCCATCCTCGCCAGGTACCAGCATGCCTGGCACGAGGCAATTGCTCAGTCCATAACTGTTGACTCGACAAATAAGTCACAATATTAAAGGCAGTTACAACTGATATGGTGCTTAATACGTGCCAGACGCTGACCTAAGCAATGCACACATTAACTCCTTTAAGCCACACAGCAACCCTCAATCTTCACTCACAGATGAAAAAATCAAAGCCAACATGCTTAAGGAACTTGACCAAGGTCACACATCTAGCTAGTGGTGAAGCCAGGGCTTGACTGTAGAGCCTGAGCTCTTAACCACTGGGGAGTGATGGGGAAAGGAATGAGCCCGTAACACACAAGTCACGGCTTTAGCTGTCCGGCAGGTATGGCTTACAGTCCTAGCCCCCATTTAAACACTGTGCCCCTGGACAAGTGACTTCATGTCAGTGTCCTCATCTCTAACACCGGGATGAAGTCCAGCTGGCTCACAGGACAGTACTGGCATCATCAGGGATGTATGGCTAAAGCAGCTGGCTCAGAGTAGGTACTCAGCACACCTTAGTTCCCTCTTGACCTACATTCTCTTTTCATTTTGGAAGTTGGATAGTTTCCATTCCAAAGAATCTCATAAGCCATTCTCACCCGAACTTTGGGAATGTCATTATTTTAATGTCTTTAACTGTTAAAATGAACAATATGCTGTACTATTAAACATGTGTTTAGTTGCCCTGAATTCAAGTTCTTAAAACATTCAGCTACTTTCTTTTCTTTTTCTTATTTTAAAGTCTCAGTAGACTTAAAAAAAGACATAGGCATGGGTTACTCATTTCAGCACAATTTGTAATAGCAAAAGCTGGAGACAATCCAAAATGTTCATTCCATTGATTGAGTCAACTGTAGAACACAATGGAACATGATGTAGCTATAAAAAGTAGTGATGGATATCTATATATACTGTGATGGACTGATCTCCAAGGGGGAAGAAGTATGCATAGTATGCTGTCATTTATTTAAGAAAGGGACATATATACACATATATATGTGTAGAAATAGGGATAATTGCTTATCATATGTCTAATTCAAGAGACTATTACATGAATTGAGTGGCATGATACATATAAAAGCATTCTGAAATATCTAAAACAAAGATTTATATAGGTATTACTGTAATTTAAGACATTGTGGATAAACTTAAGTCAAAGCTGGATTTTTTTTTTTCCCTTCCAGTTTCAAATTGAGGTTTGATGTGTCAAATTGCAGGATAATAGTTTCTCATTCACAAGAAACTATTTCCAAATGAAATACATTTACTTCCCTTTAAAAAATGCGTGCTTGGTTGAATCAGGAGATACTTTAAAAATTTCTCTCCTGTTGAAGTGCCTTCATCTAATTACATTCAACTCAGAAACATGATTAGGGAAATTTGGAAGGCTGGAGTTGATTTATGCAAGAAATGTCTAGTTACGAGACAAGAATACACTTTTCCTTTTGGCCCAGGTGACTGCAGGTAACTGCCTCTAAGGCATGTCTGTATACAGCTGATCTAGTCCAAGTACAGCCCTGCTTATTGACAGAGACCCCTAAGGCAGACAGCATATATTATTAAACCTCCCAGAAGGAAAGCGTTCCTCTACAGTTTACTAAAGACTTACTGCATCTACTATGTGCTAGGAGCTGGGGATACAAAAATGAGTGAAACTCAGGCCCTGCCTTTGCTTTTAATAGTCTGATTAGCACAGACATGAAGAGAAGAGCAAAACATATGGGAAGGCATGGATGTTGATTTTTAAGAGTAAAAATTCTCATAGCATTTGCTCAAGAAATGTCAACTGAATTGGAAGCACACCCTTTTTCCTGATTTTTACTAAACTATCAGAACTGGCTACATTCAAAGATTACCAAGGAAACTAATATATATTGTTCACATAGTTTGTGCCAAGCACGTCACGTAATGATGGCTGATACTTACTGCTTCTTGCCTCGGACCTAACACTGGTCTAAGTACCTCACATGGATTGGAGTGCATTTAAAATCCTCACAACTCAACAAGGCAGGTACTTTCTTATCTCTGTGTCACAGGTGGGGAAATGGAGGCACAATAAGATGAAGCCAACTGCTCAAGGTCTCACAGCAGAGGCCGGCTTTGAACCCAGGGCATTTTGAATCCAAGCTGTGACTCTTAAGCAGCCTCCCTCCCCCATTACCCATATAGGACCTCATCCAGCCATTCTCCAGCCCTCTACAGGTAACGATTGTTCTTTACATTCAACAGATAAAGAAATTGCAGCTCTGGCAATTTAAATCTCTCAAGGTCAGGCATTGACTAAGGGACATAGCTGGAATTCAAATGGAAGAATATTTGGTTTCGAGGCTTGGATTTTTCCTTCTAAGCCACACAACTCACGGTGCCTGTCTTTATTAGACCCGGAAGCAAGTGTCTGGAGACACGACCTCATTAATCTCTGCTCCTGTGCACAGGTGTGGCTTTCTCTGCTAAAAATGGAGACGACGAGGCAAAGCCCAGGGCTGCCGGTGAATCAGGCATGGGTGGGAGGCCTCCCCGGCTGTTCGGCCCCCCATGCAACGTTCAGAACGTTTGTTCACCTGCCTCGGAGGAGGAAGTGTTTGGCATATCGCTTCCACATATGTGCAAGATGAAATCTCCCAATTATTCAGTTACATAACCGCCTCCGTCACCCTGGAGATGTATAATCACACACGCTCCCACGGGATGCTTCTGCGTTAGAGGGATCGACAGGCATTATTCAGCCTTTAATAAAAATAGGGGCCTCTGAGTCACAAAGGGAAACCAGTGGAAGCAGGTAGCAAGCCCAGGAGTGAGCAGGCTCGACCTGGGATGAACAGGGCCCTGGCAGATGCTTTGGAGAGAAGACAGCTGAAATGATGCAATCCTGCAGAAAGGCCCTTTAACGCTGGGATGGAGGGGCACGTGTGGAAAGAGAGTGGACTCAGGAGGCAGGAGGTGGAGGATTTAGATTCCCGTTTCCACCTGACTTTTCTTTGTGACCTCAGGTGACTTGAGTCTCTATTCCTGTCTTGGGACGAGGTGGATAGTGGTACCTGCCCTCTTTGTCTCACAGGCTTGTTTTCAAAGTAAATTATTCATGGCTAACACACTTTTGAGCACTTACTTCATATGTAAGCCATTGTGATAAGTATGCTACAACTATAATCTCATAATACTCACAACAACCCTATGAAGGAGGACCAATTATTACCACACTTATTTTATAGGTGAGAAAACAGAGGCTCAGCAAGTTTAAGTAAATTGCCGAAGGTCACGTTATCTATTAAGTGTCAGTTTTGGGATTTGAACACGATCTCCTTGACTCCAAAGTCTATACTTGTAACTGCTCTAGTTATGGGATGTAATGTCAAAGCCCTTTGCAAGTTATAAATAAAAGGGGAAAATATCAGGTATCACTTAAGCACGGTAGCTTGGACCTGCTCTATGCACCTACATACTCTCGCTTGACACACAATCCTAACCTGATTAGGTTAACTGCTTTCCCAGGACAAACAGAGAATAGAATAAATAGAATTAAGATGTCAGAAGAGTGCCTTTCCAGGAAGAGAGCACAGACAGGGCACAAAATAATTCCTGTAGGTGACAGAGGAGACAGAAACATCCTTGTTATGGTGGAATGAGGACCCTCAACTTGAACTTGCTCTCTCTTAGTTATCTCTGGAGAGGTCTCACTGACCAGTCCTCGAAAGGGCTGTCACTTGCATGGCAGACTAAGGAGTTCTCCTTTGCAATGGGAAGCCATCAAGTTGTAGAAGACATGACCCTAATACTCCAAGATGGCCAGAAGACCTACCCACAGGAATTCTGGAAATGGCCAGACTTTGACATTTGGCTTGTTTCATCATCAATTCAGCAAAAACTAAAAAAGAAGCCAAATTCGTACTCCTGGATTGAGTGCCCTGGGTTATTTTGTTGCTATGCTGACAACTTGTCTTTCTTCAGTCTAGTGAAGCAGGAAGAGTGGGTTTTGGAAACAGAGCTGGGTTGGAATTCTAGTTCTTCCACTTACTAGCCGAGTAGCTTTAGTTTCTTCATCCGTTAACAGGGATAATAATAACTACCATTCAGGGTTATTGAAGGATTACATTAGATAATACAAGTAAAGTGCCAGGTACATATAGGAAGTCATTAAATGCTAACTCTTTCCTCCTTCCCTTTTCTTGCCAAGTTTTTATATTACCTGTTTTTCACTTGACTACATTTCACCACCCCCTTTATTACAAATAACTTTATATTATAAAGTTCATATTTTATAATATATGAACACATTGGGGTGTTTTAGCTGTTTCCTCCCTGGTTTCCCAGGGCTTGTTACCTCCTCATTTCCATGGTGATTTCCCGGTGACATGTTTCTATTTCCGCTTTGACTGATGGCCTTCTTGTTTTGAGTTTCTTCTTTTCTGGTTACTTTTTGGAATTGCACTGATCTGGAGCGGAACAGTGAAGCTGGCAGGGACAGGTTTCTACCAAGGAGTGAAAATCTCCCCAGGTGGTAAATTCTACCACACTAGGGGTCTGAATCCACCCGGAGAAATCCTATTGCTCTCTGAGTGCAAGCATTAGCTCATGGGTGAAGTCTGGCATGATGTTCCCAAGTGGAATTATTTCCTGCCCTCTGACTCCTGAAGCCTTGGTAAGTCTGCTCCACCCATTGCACTTCCTCTGTTGTATTCTTTAGGTGCCACTCTTCTCCAAGATACTGGAGTCCTTGGGGTTTTGTACAGTGCTGCCCACAGTGCCCAGTCTGGGTTCTGGCAAAGAGTAAGTGCTCGCAGTGACGTAGACTCAACATGGTGGGCACTTCATCTAATTACAACAATCAACAATGAAGTACTTCCTGTGTATACGAAGGCAGTGCACAAAATACCAAGCACAATAATCTCAAATAGTCCCACACAACAGTCCTGTGTAGGAATTATACCTTTATTTCAGAGAGGAGGAAATGGAGACTCAGGGAGATAAATAACTTGCCCACTGCCACATACTCTTGTAAAGCAGGGCTGGGATTGGAACCCTAGCTTGGCTGATTCTAAACCTGAAGGTTTACCTAGTAGCAAACAACAGCTATAGTGATAATTTTATCCAGGCAACAAATGGCGGGGTATCCCAGTCTGCCTCAGGCAGAAAATGAAAGCCTTAAGCTTTTATTTTTTAATTTTCATTTTTTTAGGACAATGGTTCCTTTGAAACAGAGGTACCTAAAGGGCTCTAAAACCACATTGGTTACAAAGTCATCTTCTAGGGCTTAGGTTTTCATCTTTTTTAGGCCTTTTTTAAGAATTGTTTCATTAAGAATCACAACTTGCTGCCAGTAGCCAATGGTCATTGGCCGTCAAGAACAGTGGAGGCTTTGCGGCCAGTTTCATGGCACTAGGAAAGGCTGGGGACCGAGGGTAGCCAGAGCAAGGCGGTGGGTTACCTGCTGTCCGTGGTAGAACACGGCGAGGAGGAACATGGCCGTCAGCAGCAGTGACGCCTCCTTGGTCCCCAGGAAATCTCTGTAGGAAGAAGAAAGGCAAAATGGCGGCATGGTTACTACCAACCATGCAGGAATGTCAAGGAGCCTCACTAGGGAAGGGAGCTTCAGAAAGGAGAGGGAGAAAAAGAAAGAAACAGCTGTTTACTGAGCACCCACCAGGTGACAGCGGCTGCTCTGAGGGTTCTCACACAGGCTTTTGCAGAAATCAGTTGAGTCCAAGAGAGTGAGGTCACGCAGGTCAGACCTGGTGAAAGGGAATCTAGAATCTAGACAAGGTGCCCTGACTGCTAGTCATGCCATCTAGAACTTTATTCAGATTTCTAAGAGCTTTTATACTTTTTCACCACACAAATCCATGTGAGGCCAAGGATCGCCTCCTTTTTTTAAAAAAAAATCGATGTTCTCCTATTTAAGAGACACGTATGTAGTGCTTGACGTGTGGCAGGCTCTGCTCTAAGAGTTTTCACGAATATTAACTCTTAATTCTCATATCAATGTTATGAGGTGGTCCTGACTGTTACCTCCACCTTCCAGGTGGGGAAAACAAGGGGTTCTGGTCTCCATTTCATACCTGAGAAAACAGATGTGCTGAGAGACTATGTGACTTGTCTAAGGCCACACGGTCAGTGGTGGCAGAAGCTGGACCAGAAGCCTGGTCTCCCCAGTTTTGAAATCTTTATTCACTGACTTATTAAGAGCACAGGTTGGGGATGATACAAACTGCTGATCAAAGACTGGTTCTGGCATTTCCCGGCATGTGTTCATGGGAAAGACAACCTTGTTCAGCCTCAGTTTCCTCATCTGTGAAATGAAGTCAGTAAGACTTGCTTCAAAGGGTTAATGATAAACGGCTTTTTTTAGTGGTTGTCAGAGGATTTGGCACATGGCAAATTCTCTGTAAATGGAAATACCTCTAAGTCTCAATTTGCTCACTTGTGACTAACTGCAGCAGGATTTACCTCCATAATTATGGGGATTAAATGAGCATATCGGGGTGACATGCTTGGCATGACGCCTGGCCCCTAATCTTGCTCATGGTGGTGTTAAACCACTCATTGAAATGGTTTGGTTTGCAGGGGAGATGGCCCGTGTTCAGCTCCTCGTGAATATGGCGCGCACACCTACTCTGCCTGGCACTTCTGGTATCCTTTTCTTTGTACTGCAGGAGGCTTTTTTCAGCCCAACAATTTATCATTTGAAACACATATTCCAGAGAAAACATAAATATCTTTTGAATCATTTCAGAAGTGTTGGTTGGTCAAAAATAAATAGGGAGATGACTAGACCAAACCCAGAAGAAAAAGAAAACATGATGAACCAGTTTTGAGTCTTTAGGCTGTATTTCAGACAGGAAAAAAATGGCATGCGATAATGTGCATAGAGTGTCAGCCAGGCTGAGGAACATCTACCAGGAATTGTGATATGACTTTAGAGGGAATTTGTTTTTCTGGTAGCATCTACGATTCTCTGAAGAACTTCCAAAGAGAGCCATGTGGCTGAAATCAGTGCAACATTATAACACTCTGCTTGATATTGGGTGGCAAGGGCTTAAAACCAAGGGCAGCTTGAACTGATTTATCTGAATTAATAAAATTAATAAAACACTACCATCCCCCTGGCTAATAGAAAAGAACCTATTTAAGTGAAAGCACATGTAGAATAATGTAAATCTCAGGGCTTGCGATCGTGTCATCTGGCATCTCATAAAAATTAGTATGCCATTTGAATGCTACCCATCACAGACGTATTTAGGCTAATTACAAGGAATTTGGAAAGTCGTAAAAATTTCACAAACAAGAAAATAAAATTTGTCCTCAAGCCTACCACACAGAGAAAACAATGGTTAAAATTTTGAACTCAAGCCCTTTTCACCTATGCAACAATGTTTACAAATTTAGGATCATGTGGTTCATTGCTTTTGTAACCTACTTTTGCAGTGGGTGATATATTATGAAAATAATACCATGTGATTAGACATTCTATAACATGAATTGTAGTGGCTCCACGCTATTCTGTTCTATGCGTGCCATGCAGAGTAGGATAACTCTTGCCAGTCTTCTGTTTTATAGTAGGACCCCCAGGCCCAGACAGGAGAATTTTGTGTCCAAGATTACACAGCTGATTCATGCCAGAGCAAGAATGAATGCTCCCATCACAGGCACCAAGTTCTGAGTTTTAGCCATTGCACATCCCAAACCTGAATTTTCAATTTAGCTGTTAGAGCTCATTTCTCCCATGAAATGCATAATAAGCCAGCCAGTTTGAATTTATCTTTTATTCTGTTGCCATACTAATGATTGCCATTTAAGTGCTTATTTCATACCAGATATATAATAACCACTTTATATACATCTCCAGTTTCAATTCTTTTATCAACAATTAAGATACTATTATCCCTATTCTATCAAAGAGGAAACTGACACTCAGATGTTAAACAACTTGTTCCAGTTGGCAGAGTTAATGAACGGCGAAGCCTGGCTGTCAATGCAGATTTCAGTGATGCTTTTCATTAGCTGCAATTCCCTCCTAAATGCACCTACTGATGATTGCTTGTCCCTAAGCAGTTTGAGGGTCAAAACGATGTCTTCTCCATCTGTGAATCTGCAGTGCCCAGCAAAAGCCTGTAGAAAGGGGACACTGTATATTGAATGGATGGACGAAGGTCACATGATGTTGGACAAATCCTACTTGGCTTGGACCTCACATGTGGATTATTCTCTGGTTCTTTGCTCCTTTGTATCTACCATGCTTTCCCATACAGCCAAGTGCAGTATCCAGGACCAGCCCTATAATTTGCAGGGCTCAGTGCAAAGTGAAAATGCAGGGCCCGTTGTTCACAACGTATCAAGGATTTCAAGGCAGCGACAGCAGAGCATTACACCAAGTGCAGGGCCCTCCTGCGTGCACAGAGGTCACACACCCATGAAGCTGGGCAGCCCGGTGGCTTCCCAACTCGTCTTCCCACATCCACTCTTGTTCCACTCTAATCTTTTATTCACAACGGGAAGTGTTCTTCAAAATACCCCGATTCCCCTTTGTTTAAACCCTTTTGTGCACGCCGAAGTCTTCCTGGTTCTTAACGTGGCCTGTGAGGCTCTCATACCCCGGCCCCTGCCTATCTCTTTAAGCTCTCCTGCCACATTTTGTACTACCTAGATTTGTCCTGCAGTCTGTAACTTATTGACCCCTGCACTAGACCATCCCGAGCAGTTTTCTCCCTAGTGTTGGAGACAGGCAGGGCCAGTGCAAATGGGAGTGGGTACAGACTCTGAGGATTAGGCCTGGACCCAGAGTTGTGGGAGGGGCCAGTGTACTCAGACAACAATGAAATGGTGCATAGCGCTGTTTTCATGATGCTGAGAAAGATCTGTATAATGGATCCTAATTCTATTGAATTCAGAAATGTACTGTTTCCCTGGAGGGGCTGAGTTTGTTGGATGGGGAGTTTGTTCAAGCTTGAGTTCACTGTACTCGATGCTTTGCTACCCTATTTTGCAATGTATAACTCTGAAATTGATGAGGTGTACTTGGCCCAGGCAAGGTGGTGTCCATCATAGACCTGGGCAAACTCCTGCTTATGTATTTAAGGCTGGGTCTGGAGATGATCACTTATGATTCCAGAAAGTCTGGTGAGATCTTCATCAGACATTATTTTCTGCAACAGTATGGCCACTGATGAGGCATACTGAGGGTAGAAAGTTTGAACCATCGTTGGAGAATGTTGCTAAGCTCTTTGCATTTTGTCCT
>JAQZBX010012407.1:0-41251 GCA_029593785.1 Cabassous unicinctus
CTTTTTATAGCTATCAACAAAAGAAGGGCCTGCCCTTCTTGAAATATCACAACATGAATGGCAGGACATATGCATGAAAGATTAGGGACTTTCACGTGCAGGATATCACTGCATCTTACCACCTTGTAGAGTAGACATTATTTCCATTGTGAAGACAGTGAAACTGATTCTCAGAGAAGGTAGATAATTCTCCCCAAGTCAGAGAACTACTGAGTGAGTAGTAACAGGAAAAAATTAACTCAGTGATGTTTCCCACACCATAACTGCCTCTTGTTTACCTTCTATTCGACTGCCAATTCACTTCTATTCTATGTATTTTCTCCTCATCTGATAATTAATAGCTTTCATCCTAGGGGTCATTCATTTCAGAATTTTGAAATTTAATCATGCCCTGTTTTATATGGTTTTATATTGTCATCTCAAAGTTTTCTCTTGGTATGTCTTGATTCTAGGTACGAGGAGTTTATGAATTTGTTTGTTTGTTTTAATGGTTGGGATATATCTAATAATAACATTTTTTCTAGCCCCTATAACAGTGGGAGTTGAAAAAAAAATTTCATTGGCATAATTTACTATGGTTGTTATAAGCAGGACAAGGAGAGGTATTTTTGGTGCCGTAATGTATTTGCTGTCTCAAGTTTTAGAATGTGGAAGCTCTGCAGACCTCAGCACCTATCGACCTTTGTATCTTTATTAACTACTGTCCAGAAGGTGCACATAGTCAGAGCCACAGCCTACCATGCACATATGCATTTCTGAAGGAATTATTATTCTAAGGCAAAATTCATAATGATAAAGTTGAAGGAAAAGACAGTAAGATGTAAAAACTCTGAACATCATTATTAAAAACAATGCATTAGTTTTGGCCCCAAATTTCAGGAGTAAAAGACCATACAAAAACTTTTCATAGAAAAATTACCTTTCATCTGTATTTACCCCTTAGCTAGTTTGGTTTTCGTAACTTCTGTAAGGAAGAGTGAAAGGCAAGCAAGGTAAAAGTATCACTAATAGGATAACACAGTTTGGTTAACCCAAAAGAGTTAACAAAGGTGGCTGAATTAATTTAATTTTTACAGATCACTGTTTTAACATGAAGGTGCACATCTGACTCATGTAGAAAGAGATAAATAATTTTGCTCAGCTTTCTGCCAAATGAGTGGTGGAGAAGCACAAACTACTTTATATAAGAGTAAATTTAAGAAAAACATTGGAGAATTTCCAAACAATATACACTATGATAATGAGTATCCCAAATGTGAGAGAGTAGGAAATAGTAAAGGTGTAATTTGCTTCAATGAGGAGAAAATTATAGCATTTTGTTTCTACTCTAAAATCTCTAGGAGCATTGACCATCTCAACATTGAAAATCAAAAGTAAATATATTTCATATGTGCATAAATACACTTTCAGAGTCACATTTTTATTGTGCTTATGATGTATCTTTTGCTGTTGTAATGATGAAAATATCTCTCTTGAGAAAAAATGAAAAAGTAAAGCAAATGATATTCTAAAAACCTTTAAAAAAGAGATTTTGTTAATATCCTCAGTAAATACAGTTCACTTTATATGAACACATGAAAATTCTACAAGTAAATGGATATGTCTCAATAAAGAAATGAAGTATCTTAACATTTGGCATGTAGGAGGGCAGGGAAGTAACAAAGAATAAAGATATCAGAAGTTTTAAAAAATCTGGATTTATTAAATGAAGCAATTAGCTAACAAAAGGGTTAAACTAGAATTGGATTCTTTGCAGCTCTAAATTTCAGGGGGCATCTTGTGAATTGTTTGTCTTTCAACATGTTTAGGTCCTAGATCTTTCACTTAAAAATATTAATGTGTTTTACCAGATGACTTTTAAGCTCTCTTCATGCTCTTTATTATAAAATTATATTGCATTAACTTGAGTATATATGTTAAACATCATGAAAACCACATAAACAAAGATCTCTCTCAATAAGACAGTGAGGTGTCTCTCGGCAATTACGCAAATACTTGACTCTGCATCTCTGTTAAGATGCAGGTGAAAAACATAAGCTAGTTGAGTTGAGATTATCCTATCTCATTTCTTCCAAAGCAACTCATTTTGATTCCATAAAATGATAAAAAAACAACTTAAAATATTTTTATGGATAGTTCTTTTCTGAGTTGAACATCATTCCCAGTAAATATGTGTCTTGGGAGATCGGTGAGTCACAGCTATCCATTTCTTTCTGAATACAATCTTTAATAATGTCTTGTTTACAGTTTATTGCCTAATCAGACAGAGGCTAATTTGTTAAACTGGGGACTGATCCCAAAGTAGAAATTAATGTTTTAATGTGTTTAGAGATTGTAGATCTTTTTCACCTGGAGAAAAAAGATAAAACTCACTCCCACGGGCATATGATTTCTTATAACTTGACTAGCCCACTAATCACAGGAGACGTCTTAAATGCTTGAATAAATTAGCTCAGTTTACCTCTTCCTAATTAATTAATTAAAGCTGCTTAGTTTAGTATTGTTAAAAAAAGTTCATACATCTGAAATATCAACAAATTACTAGCAAAAATATTATAGAAAATATTTAAAGTTAGACATCCTTCTCTTACTTTGTGTTTTAAACTAACTGCCGAAATAATTTTACCTTGGACATATATGAAAGGAAATGGAATATGTATTCCCTTTGGTCAATAAAAATATGAAATATGTTAAATATACAGACAAGTATTAAATACTCAGTCCTACAACATGCTCAGGAACCACCATCCAGATTAAAGGAAACATTTTGCCATATTCACTTCATTCCTTTTTTTCCTACAGAATCAACCAGTAAAGACCCAATTTAAGCACTGGCATCCATATTATTTCCTCCCTCCCAGATGTAACATTTTTTATATTGAAGTTGATGTTTATCTTTTCAATCTATGCTCTTGAACTTATCAGATGTATATGTCCATAGTATATAGTATTTCGGTTTGTTTTCAAATTTTGATACAAAAGAAATCATAGTTGTTATATGAATGCATTTTATAACTGCCTTTTGTATTCAGCACAATGCCTTGGAGATGCTTACATGTCAATTTAGGTACATATGGTTCATTCATTTTAAGTGCTGTAAGAATATGTAACAATTTGTTTCTTTCTTTATTCCCCTGTTGATAGAATTTGATTTTTCCCGTTTTCCTTCATCACAAACAATTCTGTTGTGAACATCACAACCCATTTCTCATTGCACAGATGTGCAAATATTTCTTCAAATTAATAGACCTGGTAATAGGATTTCTAAATAACAAATTTACATGTTTACTTTTATTAGATATTGTCCAATTGGTCTTCAAAATGATTGGCCAATTTCCATTCCCAGGAGCAGTGCTTGAGAAATAGATATAACATTTTTGAACTGGATATTATGTATATGTGATGGATGTAAAATAGTATTTTACTCTTTTTTTTTAAGCTGTTTTTTCAGAACATTAAGTTTCAACATGTCTATATTTAGGCCATTTGGTGTCCTTCTTCTCTGAATTGTTTGTTCATATCTTTTTCTCAATTTAAAATTAAGTTGTTGGTCTTTTTATTACTAATTTACAGGATTTTTTCCTACATCCTTTGTCTGTCATATGTGTGGCAATTGTATTCTTCAATGTTGTAAATTTTTAAACTACATTCATTTTTAGCAATAGGAAAGTTTTACTTTAATGTATTCAAATTTATCAATATATTCTTTATTGGTTGCAATTTTTTTCTGGTTTAAGAATGTCTTCTCTACCCTAATATCATAAACATATTTTCTAATAAATTTTGTTTTTGTCTTTTTATAGTTAGATCATTCACCCACGTGTATTTTATTTTTATGTATTATAGGTCAATATCTAATTGCGATTTTTCACATGGATGGACTACTTCCCAAACCTCATGAATAATATTAACCATTCTTTACTGACTGATTTTTAAAGTCGTCACTATTTATGCTAAGTTCCCTCGTGTGACCAGTCCTCTCTTTGGGCTTTATATTGCATTGTATACATTTTTTTAAATAATACTTTGCTAATACATACTTTTGAAATTACCGTATATTAATAAAAATGCTTGATAGTATGTCTGATCTCTATATAACAAAATTAGAACATACTAAGTTACTATACTTTGAGCCCCCTGCCCCATAAAAGTAGATACATGGTTTATATTTTTAAACACTGAAAAAAGGTATGAAAAAAATTCTATTCCACATTATTATAAAAAAAAGTCTTCTTCTTTTTGAAGAATATTTATTGATCATCTAAGTTTCTGGGATTTACTGATCAGTAAAACAATGAGAATATGTTTGGGAAAAAAGTAAATTTGAAATTCAGAGAATTTGTTTTGCTAGGAAACATACAATCATTGAAAACTCATCTTCATTCAAACATAAATTTGACTTCCAAATATTAATTTTTTCTGGACCTAAAGCTATATTTTGTCAACACTTCCTCTGTCACATGATTAAATGATTCAAAAATGAAAAAAACCCAAGAAAAAGTTGACTAAACTTCCAATACAAGCTTTATAGTTTTATAGCTTATATTTTAATGAACACGGTATTAAGCTTTAAAATAGGCAGATTTTAAGTAGATATTGCACCCATTATTTGGAAACAGTTCCTAGAATAATGAATATTTTGGTAAGATAGAAATTCTTGCCAACAGTTTTCAGCATGTACAGCTTTTTCTTTCTTAAAGCCAAGAAAATTTGTCTCCACAACCTCTACAAGCATCAAGATTTAGAAACCCTAGTAAATGTTTAGAAAAGCAAAATTCTCATCGTGGGTGAGTCAATAACATATTCAACAAGAATTTATTGAGCACTTACCAGGGTGCAAGGACACTCGGGATGTGAGTTGCACTTTTAAATTAGGGGATCATGAGCTCACTGAGCAGGAGATATGGAATTTAAAAAATGAGATATTGAATAAAGACAAAAAATGAGGGAACAAGCCATGCAGATAGCTGAGGGCAAGCTTTCACAGGCAGAGAGAAATACATACGAAGGCCTTTATGGGAGAGTGCCTGTTTTATTTGAGGAACCAAGGTTATCAGAGAGCAAGTAGCAGACGAATTCAGAAAGGTAATGGATGATAAAAAACTCTGCCTTGGGAAAGGTTTTGTAAGCACCTGTAATAATGTTGGCTTTTACTCTGAGTGAGAGGGGAAATCATTGAAGGACACTGAGTTAAGCAGTGGCATGATGTAAATTAATTTTAACAGAATCACTCTGGCTGTGGTTTTAAGAACAGACATAGTGACCAGGAACAGGAGAAAGGATACCAGTGATGAAGTTATCATAATTATGGTGGCTTGGACCATGGTAATATCAATGGAGTAAAAAGTGGTAAGAATTTTAACATAAAAAAATGTTGATAGAGTAGATGTGGGCTGTAAGTGAAAGGGAAGTGTCAAGAATTACTCAAGCTATGTATGTCCTTGAAACAAGGACAGGACTGCCATATATTGAAATGCCTCCTGAATTGTAGGCATTTCAAAGAATTGTCATGTGCCAACTAGAACTAGATATTGAATTATAGTTGATTAAGCATTTACAATGAGTTAGAACATTTCTGAACTTTGAGTGAATGGAGACACAGAATGAAAACTCACATCAGAGAAAGTCAGAAGTTTCATGTTGATATCTGTTTCTAACAATGTGAGAATAACCTCAAGCCCCAACAACTGTCAGAAAAACATGAGTAAAAATACATATATAGAGATAGATCAGATATAGATAATTTGTTTGAAGTCATTAGGGAGCTATCAAGGAAATGAAGATTCAAAAGGCCAAGTTCCCAAATGATGGTGACCCTACTGCAAGGGCTGCTGTCTAGTTCAAGACACCTTCTGCTTCCAAAGCAGAAGCTGTAAGCTGAGAATCTGAGCAAACGTGATAACCAAGATACTGAGAGGGCTCAGAAGTGTTTCCAGCAGTCTCACTAATAAGAGATTAAATAATGGGGTTTAAGGCCTGTCCCAAGGGGGAGGGTCTCTGATAAAAACTCCCGGAGGTTCAGTTGGACTCTGAAATACTACACCCAGGGATTAAGTTGTGAACTGGGAAAAGAACAGCTCCAAGAAGGACTGAAGCTAGTCTTTGAATCTTCTTAATTTCTAGCAGACTAAGTTGATTTGGGATTGTTAGTGCCCATTGTCTAGCTGCCTACACGAAGTGGAAGTAAATCCTCTGTGAGAAGATAATACATGTCTTACATTATCTCTATATTTTTTATATAAAATACCCAGTATTTAAAAATAACCAAACATAAGAGAAGATGAAACTTGAATAAAAACAGAAACAAGAGACAGAAGCAACAAATTCACAGGAAGTCCAGATAATAGAGGTATCACATATAGACATTAAAATGACAGGTATTCATATGTTTAAGATCATAAATGGTAAGATGCAGTGTTCACTTTCAAAAATAAGCAAATAGAATTCCTAGAAAAATCTGTAACTGGCATTAACTTATCACATGGGTCTGACCCCCAAAATGACTAAGTTGAAGAAAGAATTAGTGGACTGTCAGTAACTTATCTTCTGATAGGTCAAGAGAAAATATCCAGGATGACGCACAGTAAGACAAAGTAATACTAAAAAGAAAAAAAAAAAAAAAAAAAAAAAAAAAAAAAAGGATAAGAGACAATGTGATATGGTACAAAGCCTATCATACATAAAACTGGCATCATGAAAGGAGAGAAGAGAGAAAATGCTCTGGAATGACATTTGAAGAGGTAATTGCTATGAATTTTTCCAAACCAGAAAATACACTGAGAAATAATCTTGAAGGTCTGCATACATCAAGCAAGAAATAAAGAAAATCACTTTTAGGTATATTATAGTAAAAAGTCAAACAAATAAAAATATAAAAGCAGCCAAAGAATTACTTTTACTTCAAATGAGCAACTCTAAGATATATGGCTGACTTTTCAAACAAATTAATAAAAGACAGAAGACAATGGAATCATGTCTACAAAATGCAAGAAAAATAAAACTGCCCATCTAGAATTCTAAATTTAGCAAACTGCCTTTTTAAATGAAAATATAAACTCAGGAAACCATTGACATATTTGGTTTAAATCTATCAATTTTTTATATTTTTGAATATGTCTCATTTTTCTTCTTATATTCTTTCATCCTTTCTTTCTTTTAGGTTAATTGAAAATTTCTTTTCCACTTTAAATAACATAATGACATAATGACTTTTTAACTGTACCACTTTTCATTACATTTTAATAGTTGTTTCTAGTATTACAATCCTTACAATTCCCTACCCTTAATTTACCACAGTCTACTTAGATTAAAAATTCTATCACTTCACATTAAAAATAAGAGCCCTACACTATGTAGTAACATTTACCTCATCCTTTATGTTATTGCTATCATATATATTATATTTAAATATTTTATAAACTTTACAATACTGTGTTATGGTTTCTGCTTAAAATAACCATTTGCCTTTTTAAACAACTAAGAAAAGAAAATATACATGCTCTTTGATATTGACCCACCTACTATTGACCAAAAAAAAAAGTTATTTGCCTTTATTTTTGTTGGATAATTTTGTTGGATATAGAATTCATGATTAATCTTTTTCAGCACTTTATTATGTTGATTTAATGATTTCTGTCCTCTAGTCTTCTCTACTACTGTTCTCTTGTAGTTAATTTGTTTTCTTTGTTTATCTTGTTTTTCAAATATTTTCTTCATCTTTGGTTTTCAGTAGTTGTACTAGAATATGTCTAAGTGTAATTGTGTTTGTATTTATTTTGCTTTGAGTTTGCTGAGCATCTTGGAAATGTATGTTTATGACTGAGAATTTTAATTTAAATTAATTTTTTATTGAGTTGAGATTCACACAACATAGAATAGCTATTTTAAAGTGAACCATTTGGTGGCATTTAGTGTGTTCATAATATTGTGCAACCACCACCTCTATCTAGTTCCAAAATATTTCCATCATTCCAGAATAAAATCCTGTATCCATTACATAGGTGTGCCCCATTCTTCCCTCCCCTCATCCCCTGACAGCCACCAATCTGCATTCTGATTCCATGAATTTATCTATTCTGGATATTTCATATAAATGGAATCACACAATATGTGACCTTTTGTGTATGACTTCTTTTACTTAGCATAATGTTTTTGAGGTTCATCCATGTTGCAACATGTATCATCTCTTCATTCCATTTTATGGCTGAATAATATCCCATTGTCTATTTATAAAATAATTTATTTATCTATTCATCTGTTTATGGACATTTAGGCTGTTTCCATGTTTTGGTATTGTGAATTGTGCTGCTATGAATATGTGTGTACATCTATTTGTTTGATTACCTATTTTCAGCTATTTGTTTATCTACCTAAGAGTGGAATTCCTGGGTCATATGGTAATTCTATTTTTACTTTTTGGTGAACTACCAAACCTATTATTCACAGTGGCTGAACCATTTTATATTCCCAACATCAATGCATGAGGGCTCTGATTTCTCCACATCCTAGCCAGCACTTATTATTTCCCCTTCTTTTGATTACAGCTTGCCTAGTAGGCTTTAACTTGCACCTCATTGTGGTTTGGGTTTGCATTTCCCTAATGGCTAATGACGCTGACCATCTTTTCATGTGCCCACTGACCATTTGCTTACCATATTTGGAGAAATGTCTGTTCAAGTCTTTTGCCCACTTTTTAACTGGGCTGTTTGTCTTTTTATTGTTGAGCTGTATGCTTCAAAAATTTTTGATAAATTACATCTTAAAAAATATTTCTTCCATATTCTCTTTTCTCTCCTCCTGAGATTCTAAATGCACACATATTAGATATTGTCCAGTAGATAACTTGTTTGTTTAGTTTTATAAATCCTTTCTCTCTCACCTTTATTTGGAATAAATAAGTTTTATCAATGGAAACTATGTAATCTAAAAATTTGTTGGCTTTCACTACTGCCTTCAATCTGTTGTTAAGTCTATCAAGAGAGTTTTCACTTCGAATACTGTAATTTTCAATTTGGGGATTTCTACTTGATTCTTTTATACAGATTTCAGTTCTCTGTTGAGAATCCTCATATATTCTATCATTAGAAAAACATTTTGCCTATAATACTTTGAACACATCTATACTAGCTGCTTATCAAAGTGACAGGTAGCCAGTGAAGAATAGCCTTATGATTATAAAGGAATTGTTGACTCAGTCAGCAAGCTTAAGCTGGGAGTAAGCTTCCTATTCCATAAAATGAGAAACATTATTACACACTTTCCCACAAAGGGATACCATAAATAGATTTTCGTTATGTCTAAGATATTTGAACTCCTTTAAGAAAAATACTGTGTAGATAGAAGACATACCTTATAAGTTCAGTCATGTATTTCCATGCTCTAAACAGCTTCCACAATGCCTTTTCACTGTTCCATAACTGGTATTTAATGATCATATTATTTGCATTTTAAATTACTTTGCTTGCACTGGATATTTACTCTGATCACAAAAAGTATATTGCCTTGAAAGGGGTGTTATGTTGTAGTCATAATTAACTCGATTAAAAGTTCTTTATCAAATTAGAAAATAAAGAAACTTAGTTAACAATGTTGTGTTTATTTTTCATCATACAGCAGAATATTAATATAATTTTCTTTTTTCTTTTGATATTAATATAATTTTCTTTTTTCTTTTGATATTTTTTGCCCCAAAGCAAAGATTGTACTTTCTTCTTTTAATTATTAAACTATTCTTAAGTATTAAATCAAAGGCACAGTATTTCTTTGACCATAAACATAGAGATTTTGATAGGGTTATTAGAATTCATCCAGTTCCCATCACTCTGCTATAACAATGCAATACACTCTGTTTATAGTTAGAGTAATAATAATTGTTCTTTTTTCTGCCTAATTTTGATGGCACTCAATTTCACTACTAAAACCTTCTATGGGAACATATATGTTTTTGGTTATAAATATAACCAAAATTCCCCTAACAGCAATATCTTGCTAATGCAATTGTGATTCCAATGATCATGAAATAAATCTACCTGTTATGTTTGTATATATTTTATTAGACACTTGAGAGAGGCGCTATTACTGTTTCTTTATGAAAATTTTCTATTGTTGCTATTATAACATACATTTCAAAATAGATATTCTTTGAGTATGGAGTAGTTTTCGAAATATTACAAAATAAAGTATTTTTAAAGTGACCTAGAAATCATAAATGTATATTGATATTTGGATACATTTTAAAGAATGCACATTTCAAAAATAGTTAAAGAAGAAACAAGCATATGTCAGGCATGTTCTTAAGAATATCAAGATAAAGGAAGCCAGAGCTTTTCAATCTCATGACTGATTTTTTCCATTTACAGAGTTAATAAACAAACTAAAATAAATTCAAGTCATAACCTGGAACATTATTATTTACACTTTTTAATTAATTTAAGTATGCTTGATATATATTCTGAAAAGAAATATAGGCCATTAGATCAGTAAGGTTCCTATAACTTTACTATTTAATAATAATTTTTATGATTTCATAATATTAAATATAAACATAAGTAATATATTTAGATACAATGTATAAAATGTAAATATGGTGCATCATGTAACAATACGATAAAATATAATTCATATTTAGTATAAATGAATATTAAATATAAATATTTAAATATGATCAATAAAAATGATTGATCTGATTTAAGATAAAAATTTTAATCCAGTTCTGTTGTGTGGCATGCCACACAAAATTGCCTTTTTTTTAGACAATGAAATGCAATATGTGTTTTCCTATGGTTAGCATTTTTCTGAAAGAAGAAAACATGAGACACAGAATCTTTTGAAAAATTGCTGCATCTATTCACAAATATAAGCATTCTATTTTGGGGAAGACCACTTGTTGTGGATGCTTTGGTAAAGTGTGTCCTTCTTAGGTAAAAATATATCTAGTGTGATGACATCATTTAGGAAGCAGATAAAATTAGAGACCAGTCCACTAATATAGGCTGCTTGTGATTAATTAATTTTCAAGGCTTAGGGAAAATTTCCACATATATACTTCATAATTAGTTCATTTCGTCTAAATTACAAATATATTTTTAAAAAACCTGCTTTTGTTTTTAAAGTCATTTTGCTAGGCATGACAGGGAATCCAAAGTTAATACTTACCATCTGGGAGTTTATGATGTTTCCTAGTAGTTATAGAACAAGGCAGAAGTTGATAAGGGCCAGGAAAAAGGTACAAAGTGCCATGGGATTTCTGAGAAGGAAGTGGACATATCCATCATAACCCTGGAAAAGTGACTTAGAACTGTGTTTGGGAATGGGTTGCTAAATTTTGGAAGGACTTTGAAAACTCACTCAATAGTACTAGGGATTGATTAAACAATGTTTGAGCTGAGAAGTGGCATATTTCCTTGATTAAATTTCAATATTCATTCTCAATGATTTTACTGCTACTAATATCTTTAAACGTTTTAAAAGTATGTTATCCAGTGACTTTAATTCTAAACCTATAAAGCTCATAGCAAAAGTATATTACAAATGAAAATATTGATAATAGAAAGCATTCATTTATGATGAATGGAATTAATTTTTTAGTCCAGTGTCTATTCTAATAATAAACAGATAATTAGGGACTACAACAGCAAGGATTTTTGAAAAGTAACCACCCGTAATTTTTTATTGGGGCTAGAAGCCCAGTTCAGGTACATATAATTCATTTCCTTATCCATTATCTAGAGTGTATGACATAGATCCTCATTATCAAATGAAAGCTAGCAATGAAATGAGACATCATTATTTTCATTAATTATAGCATTGGGACCTTAGTGGTTTTCTGTATCAGATATATGATTAGAACAATGCTTTCCATATCATACTGATTCCTTGTAATATAAGTTAATTCTTATGTGAAAAGAATTTCATTGTCAGTATAACTGGCAAAATTTAACATTAAGCTTTTTGTTTACTTCAGACAGAATAAAAATATTAGTTATTACACATTATAAATTTCAATAAAGTATAAAATATATAGCATTTTAGTAACAGTTAAGCACAGGGATTTTTTTCTGCGTAGGTACAACTACATACGCAAATTTATATGTAAAAATACTCACCAGAAATAGTTTCAGCATAATCTGACATAGAAGTAGAGAAGAATCTGGGGTGTGTTTCTAAGAATTCACTGATGTAGAATGTTGATTCTTACCAAATGGTCTTAACCTTGCCCTACACTTGTTATGTCACTGCTCAGTCTGATCTAAAATGATCTTCAGAGGAAGCATGTGGCTACAATTTACGGGCAGATACAGTTCTTGTGATGAAATTAAGGGCAAGTGGAAAGGCACCATCTGACTCTGCTCTTGCTTTCTGGTTTCCCATCTCTCTTCTTCCAAAAAGATTCAGAACAACAACAACCTTGTGCTCCTTTTATGTTGGTAGTTAAAAATATACCAGTGAGACTCCTGGGAAGATGGCCTCAGAGTAGGCAGGCAGGGCTCAGCTTTCTCACAAAAACAAAGAAGAAAGGGAAAAAATCTGTTGGAGGGACCTGCTTTGGGGTACAACAGACCAGGAGAGTACTGTGCAACCCCAGGAGGGTGAGGGAAAGAGAAACAAAGCACCCAACATGACAACTGTGTTACTAAACCCCCATATTAGCTGGGGAAGGCACACATCTCCCAACTTCAAGGCACACAGGCTAGATAAAACCATGGCCCACTGCAGCCGACTGAGAGGGGAACAGACATCTTCCTTCCTGGGAAGAAGGAGGGTAGGGCAGTGGGCAGAGAGTAGTTTCTCTTCAGTGAATTTGGCCAAAAGAGCCTGTTTAAATCTTGGCTCTGGCCAGACCAAGAAGCACCAGCAAGTGGAGGTTTAAACACCTCTGTGGAAAGATTTTCTGGCAGGTGCCATCTGCTGGCCAGCCTGGAAACTGCAAGGAGAAAAACTGCTTTTATGTCTCTATGAGCCTGAACCACCGGGAGAAAATCTATGTCCCATTAGTCAGTCCCTGGTTTGATTTTGATAACTTAATCTGGGCAATTTTAAAGACTCAAAATAAGGTGAGCTAAAAATCAGAGAAGGGCTGTGGAAAAAAACAAAACAACATTAAGCAAGAGAGAGAAATTGACCATCAGAGTAAATTCACCAACATAATCAGATGCTTAGACATCAGCAAAAAGTCACAAGCGATACTAAGAAACAGGAAGAGATGGCTCAGCTAAAGGAACAAACCAAATATTCTGATGAGATACAGGATTTAACACAACTAATCAATGATAATCACACAAATCTTCTAAATCAATTCAAAGAGTTGAAGAAAAATGCGATTAGAGATAAAGGATATTAAGAAGACACTGGGGGCTCTGGTAAAGACCCTGAAGTTGCTCCAGCTTCTGCTACCTCGGATCCAGGTCCAGCACCCCTGGTCTTGGGCTCTACCACGCTGCCTGCCAGTGCTGCTGTGGAGAACAAGTCCAGGCCCGCAGGGTCAGCAGGGGGGCCTGGGACTGGGGTTGTGGCTGGGGGCACAGGACCCATGGTGGTGCACATCAGGGAGCTGGCCAAGTGGTGCGGGGTGGGTGAGGGCTGGGCTAGGTAAGGCTCTGATGTCAGCGGGCAGCGTGGCACCCCCGGAGGGCGTGATGTCTAACTGAATTTACGTACTACTGAGCGCAGCCAACAAAGAGGTGGAGCCGATGGCATCCAGCACACTTCTGGTGGACTTCCTGATGCAGCTGGCAGATTACATGCCTATGATCTCAGATGCAGTGACTGATTGCTATCTGAACTCTGTTGGCTTTGAGGCCTCAGACCCATGCATAACTTGGCTCATCTCCCTAGCTGCCCAGAAATTCATCTCAGATATTGTCAATGATGCCCTACAGCACTGCAAAATGAAAGGCACAGCCTCTGGCAGCTCCTGAAGCAAGAGTAAGGACTGCAAGTATACTCTAACAATGTAGGACCTGACCTCTGCCCTCAGCAAGTGTGGCATCAATGTGAAGAAGACACACTATTTCACCTGAGCTGCCCAACCTAAATGTACTTGTCCCCATGTCCCCACACCAGCCTCCTTTCATAATAAACTTCATTGTGACAGGAAAAAAAAAAAGAAGAAGATACTGGTTGAGTATAAAGAACAATTTGAAAGCCTGCAAAGAAAAGTAACAGAGCTTATGGGAATGAAAGACACAATGGATGAGATTAAAAACCCATTAGAGGCAAATAACAATAGATTTAAATTGATCAAAGACAGAATTAGTGATATCAAGGACAAAGCAACTGAACTGGAAAAGACAGGAGAACAGAAAGAGAAGAGAATGCAAAAAATGGAAGAGTGCCTCATGGAATTGAATGATGACACAAAACACACAAACATACATGTTATTGTTGTCTCAGAAGGAGAAGAGAATGAGAAAAGGGCAGAAAGAATCTTTGAAGAAATAATGACCAAAAACTTCCCAACTCTTATGAGAGACATAAATATCAATATTCAAGGCGGACAATGTACCCCAAACAGAATAAATCTGAATAAATCTACTCTGAGACACATACTAATCAGATTAACAAATATCAGAAATAAAGAAAGCATTCTAAAAGCAGCAAGAGAAAAGCAAAACATCACATACCTGGGCCTCAGTAAGTTTGCCGACCTCTCATTAGAAACCTTGGCGGCAAGGAGAAAGTGGTATAATGTATTTAAGCTACCGAAAGTGAGGAACTGCCAGCCAAGAATTCTCTATCTGGCAAAACTGTCCTTCAAAAATAAGGGTGAGTTTAAAGTCTTCACTGGCTGACAAAAACAGAGAGAGAATGTTACCAAAACACCAGAACTATAAGAGATACTAAAGGGAATGTTGCAGCCTGAAAAGAAAAAACAAGGGTGAGAGATGTGGAGAAAGAATAGAAATGAAGATTATTAGGAAGGGTAAAAAGACAGACAATATTAAGATAAGAAAACAGAAAGCCAAAGGATAAAGTGGATGAAGTAAGTAATGCCTTTACAGTAATAACATTGAATATTAATGGCTCGAACTCCCCAATTAAAAGACATAGACTGATAGAATTGATACAAAAATATGAGCCATC
Organism: Cabassous unicinctus; assembly: GCA_029593785.1. Classification (NCBI taxonomy): domain Eukaryota; kingdom Metazoa; phylum Chordata; class Mammalia; order Cingulata; family Chlamyphoridae; genus Cabassous; species Cabassous unicinctus. The sequence continues at coordinate 15,082 of JAQZBX010012407.1, forward strand.
AATTTTTCTGTCTACAAGACACTCATCTCAGATATAAGGACATAACTAGGTTGAAAGTGAAAAGTTGGAAAAAGATATTTCATGCAAATAGTAACCAAAATTGACCTGGAGTAGCAATACTAATATCAGACAAAATAGATTTTAAATGAAAAACTGTTATAAGGGATGAAGAAGGTCATTATATATTAATAAAAGGGGCAATTCGCCAAGAAGAAATAACTATAATAAATATTTATGCAGCTAACCTGGGTGCCCCATGATACATGAGGCACATACTGGCAAAACTGAAGGAAGAAGTAGGCATCTCTACAATAATATTTGGATACTTCAAAGCACAACTCTCAACATTGGATAGAACATCTGGACAAAAGATAAATAAAGAAAAAGATAGGTTGAATAATGTGATAAATGAACTAGACCTAACAGACATTTATAGAGCATTACACCCCAAAACAGCAAGATATACATTCTTTCAAGCACTCATGGATCCTTCTCCAAGATTGACTATAAGATGGGTCACAAGACAGGACTCAATAAATTTTAAAAAATTGAAATTATACAAAAACTTTCTCTGATCATTTCCAGAATGAGGCTGAAAATCATTAATGGATGGAAAAGGGAAAATTCATATGGAGGTTAAACAACTTACTTTTACATAATCAGTGGGTCAGAGAAGAAATTGCAAGAGAATTCAGTAAATATCTTGAGATGAATAAAAATGAGGACACATCATACCAAAACCTATGGGACACAGCAAAGGCAGTGCTGAGAGGGAAATTTAGAGTCTCCAATACTTACCTTAAAAAGAAGAAGGAGCTGAAGTCAAAGACCTAACTGTCCACCTGAAGAAACTAGAAAAAGAACCACAAACTAATACCAAACCAAGCCAAAGGAAAGAAATAATTAAGATCAAAGCAGAAATAAATTAAATTGAGAACAAAAGAATAGAGAGAATCAACAAAACAAAAAGTTGGCTTTTTGAGAGATAGACAAAATCAACAAACCCTTAGCTGGACTGACAAAGAAAAAAAGAGAGAATATAAAATCAGAAATGAGAGGGGAGATATTATCACTGACCCTGCAGAAATGAAATCATAAAGGATACTATGAACATCTGTATACCAAAAAACTAGACAATATAGGCGAAATGGAAAAATTCTTAGAAACAATGGCCAACCTACATGTACCATAGAAGGAATAAAAGACCTCAACAAACCAATCACAAGTAAAGAGATTGAAAGAGTCATCAAACCTCCCAAAGATGAAAAGCCCAGGACCAGATGACTTCACAGGTAAATTCTACCAATCATTCAAAAATGACCTATAACAATCTTGCTCAAGCTCTCCCAAAAAATTAAACAGGAAAGAACGCTAACAAATTCATTCTGTGAAGCCAACATCACTCTAATACCAAAACTAGGTAAAGATACTATGAAAAAAGAAAATTGCAGACCAACATCTCTAATGAATATAGATGCAAAAATCTTCTACAAAATACTTGCAAACTGAAACTAAAAGCACATTAAAAGAATTAGACACCACAATCAAGTGGGTTTTATCTCAGGTATGCAAGGGTTTTTTTCAACAAAAGAAAATTAATTAGTGTAATAAGCCACATTGAAAAATTGAAGAAGAAAAATCACATGATCCTCTTGTTTGATGCAGCAAAGGCATCTGATAAAATACAGCATTCTTTCTTGATAAAACCACTCCAAAAGACAGGAAAAGAAGGAAGCTTTCTCAACATGGTAAGTGCATATATGAAAAACCTACAGCTAGCTTTGTACTCAATGGTGAAGGACTGTAAGCTTTCCTGCTGAGATCACATACAAGACAAGGATGCCCACTGTCACCACTGTTATTCAATATTGTGCTAGATGTTCTAGCAAAAGCATTTAGGCTAGTTAAAAAAATAAAAGGCACCAAATTAGGAAAGGAAGAAATAAAACTTTTCTATTTGCTGATGATATGATCCTATATCTAGAAAATCCTGAAAAATCCACAACAAAGCTACTTAGAACTAACAGACAAGTTCAGCAAAGTGGCGGGATACAAGGTTAATAAACAAAAATCAGTAGCATTTCTACACATTACTGATGAGTAATCTGAGGAGGGAATCAGAAAAAAAAGTCATTTATAATAGCAAATAAAAGAATAAGATATTTAGGAATAAAGAACGTGTATTCAGAAAATTACACAACATTGCTAAAAGAAACTGAAAAAGACTTAAATAAATGGAAGGATATTCCATTTTCATGGACTGGAAGACTTAATATCGTTAGTCATTCTACCCAAACTGATTTACAGATTCAACACAATCCCAGTAAACATCCCAGCCATGTTTTTTTTTTGCAGAAATGGAAAATCCAAAGATCAAATTTATTTGGAAGGGTTAGGGGCCTTTAACAGCCAAAAATATCTTTAGGAAAAAGAATGAAATTTGAGGACTCTAACTTCCTGAAAGTAAAGCATATTACTTAGCTACAGTTGTAAAAACAAAAACAAAAACAAAAACAGCATGGTATTGGCAAAAAGATAGATAGATTGATCAATGGAACCAAACTGAGAACTCAGAAACAGACCCTCACATCTACAGTCAACTGATTTTTCACAAGGCTGTTAAGTTCAACCAGCTGGGCAAGAACAGTCTATCAACAAATGGTGCCGGGAGAACTGGACATCTATCTCCAAAGGAAAGAATGGATCAAGGACCTCAATATAAAAGCTACAATAATAAAATTCCTAGAAGAAAATGAAGAAAAGCATCTTCAAGATCTTGTAGTAGGCAGTAGCTTATTAAAACTTATACCCAAAGCATGAGCAATGAAAGAAAAAATAGATAAAAGGACCTTCTTAAAATTAAACACTTTTGTTCTTCAAAAGACTTTTTCAAGAAAGTGAAAAGGCAGCCTACTCAATGGGAGAAAGTATTTGGAAACCACATATCTGATAAGGGTTTGATATTCATGTTATATAAAGAGATCATACAACTCAATCTTAAAAAGACAAGCAACCAAATAAAAAATGGGCAAAAGACTTAAATAGACATTTCTCCCAAGAGGAAATACAAAAGGTCAAAAAGCACATGAGAAAATTTTCAACAACGCTAACTATTAGGGAATGCAGATCAAGACTACAATGAGATACCCTTTCACTTCTTATAGAATGGTCATTATTAAAAATAAAAAGCAAATAGCAAACTACAAGAGCTGGAAAAGATATGGAGAAACAGGAATATTCCTTCACTGTTGATGGAAATATAGAATGGTACAGCCTCTGTGAAAGATAGTTTGGCAGTACCTCAAGAAGCTGAATATAGAAGTGCCATATGATCTGGCAATTGCATTACTAGGAATATATTCAGAAGAACTGAAAGCAAGGATGTGAACTGACATTTGCACACCAATGTTCATAGCAGCATTTTTCACAATTGCTATAATATAGAACCAGCCCAAGTGTCTGTCAACAGAGGAATGGATAAGCAAAGTGTGGTATATACACACGATGGAATACTATTCCTCTATAAGAAGAAATGAAATCAGGATCCATATAAAAATATGGATGAATCTAGAGGATATTATGTTGAGTGAAATAAGCCAGACAGAAAAGGACAAATATTGTATGGTCTCACTAATATGAACTAAATATGATGAGCAAACTCATGGAGTTAAACTCTAGAGCATAGGTTACAGGAAATCGAATGTGGGTTGAGAATAGGAGCTGATGCTTAATGTAGGTAGCATTATTAATAAGGTTCATTGTACACGTGTAGAAATGAGTAGAGTGGAGGGTAACACATTATGGTGACTGTAGCTAGCTTTTTAAATGTGATTGTGGCTGAAAAGGGTAGTCTGTGCACATATATGTCAATCGAAAGGAAACAAGAATAATCTGGGGAATATATAACTGTGATTTTAGTGGTGAATGAAGATTGTGGCTAATAGCGTAAATATAAGAATGCCCTTTTTTAACAAAGGGCTAAGAATATGATGATACACGGGGAAATTACAAACAGAAAATTGTAAACAGTAATATTGTAATATTTTTGAAGCAATGGCAAGTAGATATTATTTCAATACTAAGGAATAACAATAATGGGATGTAAGGGAGTATGGGGTTTTTCCTTTAAGAGTAATATAAAGGTTCTAAAATTGACTGAGGTGATGACAGCACAACTCTAATAAAAATGAGAGCAACTGAATGTACACTTTGAATGGACTTCACAAAGCATAGGACTGTATAACACAAGGAATCCTCTGGTGGAAGATGGAATGTGATTAAAAGAACAATTTGAGAACATTTTCTCCTGAATGATAACAAATATATAATACTAATATAGGGTGTTATTAATTGGGTAGGTTGGGGGAAAATACACCAAATGTAGATATTGGCTATAGTTAGTAGTAATATTTTCATGATGCTCTTTCATTTTTTGGAACAAATGTTTCACAACAATGCAAGGTGGTGGTGGGGATATGTATGGGAGCCCTGTATGATGAAATGCATGTTTGTTTTGTAAATTCACAACTTTTACTATAGACTTATTTTAAAAATACATATACATATACAAAATACATATTGTTGTATGTCATTGGTTCCCAGTCTGGCTGCACTTAAGAAGCACTTAGAGAGGCTTAAAAATACCAACCCCCATGGCACACCCCATGACACAGGATTTCTGGGCATGGGGCCCCAACATTGCTCTTTCCTTTTATTTCTTATTGAAGCAGCCCAGGCTGTAGAACTGTACAGCCAGGGATGAGAAGGCTGAGTAAGGAAGTCATTGTTGGAGGTTTGTTGTGGCTGTTATTTTTTAGGTCAGTAAAAAGACTTTATTATGAAATGGGGGGATAGGTCAGAGCTTGCTGAGAAATGGGAGAAGGATGGAAATATGCACCGAGATTTGGTGCGGGCTCCTCTAGGCAGAGAGAGCGAGCTCTGCCTTGTGTGGTCACCTTTTAAACTATTAATTATTCCTCCTCTTGCTCATGCTAAGGGGAGGGGCCCCAGCTGTTATTGGTTACCCCACCAATGGTGGGGTCCAATGGTGACGCCTGTTTGGAATATTCAGGACCAAGGGGAAGTCCCAGAAAGAGTTTAATCAGCAATTCTCCAATGAGGCAAACAACATATTTAAAAACATCTTTCTCTACTGCTGGCCTTTATTTAGTGCTTTACCTGCCAGAACTCTAATTGTCATCATGTATGTTTGACTATATCATCTGATGGATCATATGCATTAAAGGGTAATGAGACAGAATACACAATTTCATACTGCAAAAATGCCATCGTTCTGATTGAAGCAGTATGTTTAATGGTTAATAGTGGTGAACGTTGGTTCAGTCCTGATACTGGGTAGAAGTAACTAACCTCCTTTGTTTCCTCAGGTCTAAACGAAGCTAAAAATATTCTTTACTTCATGTGTTAGGGATATAATTCATATAAAGCTTTTAGTAAAGAATACCTTTTAGCTATTTTTTTTTAATGAAGATTTTTCAGATAATTTTTTTAAAAAGATTTATTTTTATTTATTTAATTATCCGCCCCCTTGCTGCTTGTACTCATTATGTCCATTTTTCTGTGTCTGCTTGTCTCCCTTTGTTGCTTCATCTTGTTGCAGCCAGCTTGCTCACTGCTCCATGCAGGCCGGCTTGCCTTCTCCAGGAGGCCCCAGGAATTGAACCCGGGGCCTCCCATATGGTAAACGGGAGCCCAACCAATTGAGCCACAGCTGCTTCCCTTTAGCTATTTATAATAGTCATCATCATTACATTGCTAAGTAAATGTATATATATTCAGAGGCTCAAACATTAATCTTCCTCCACACTAATTGGAAAGTCACCAGCATGTTACAAAAAGCTGATTCCTCTCTATATCTACTCTATAATGGTACTCTCCTGAACAGACATTCAGAGAAGGCTGAGCTATATCCTCAACAATCTGTGCGATTTTCCATTGCAATCCAAAGGAAAAAAAATTAAGGCAATAGCATATTGACCTGTGAGCACGCTGGGAACACAACACAGCATGGCCAGCCCCACCTCCTTGCTCACACTCTTTTCTCTGACCATACACATCTCTCCCTATATAGTGATAATATTAGGAAATGAGCACTCAACATCCAGAGGAATTGCCTGCTTCCTTCACAAAGACTTCCCCAGCCTAGGTTATCCTGTCCACATTCTAGCTATCCTAGCATTTGGGTTGTATTTAAAACATCTCTCAAATCAGTTCGTTCATAATATAAAATTTCATCGGTGCACAAAAAACTATTCCCCAACATAACTGAAAGTAAAGTTTTTTCTACTACTTGAATTTAAACATATTCTTAGAATATTCAAGCCTCATTTCAAGGAAAACTGATAACAATTTTCCAAGCCAGAGATAGTAAGTTACTGGAATATTTCTTCCCTTTCTAGGAGAGGATTGCTACTTCCTTGCTATTGCAAGACAAAGGTAAGTCAAGGAGAATTTAAATGAATCATTCAAAATTGAATACAAACTAATTTGTGGGCTGCTTTATGGTTTCCCATAAGTCATCATTATCCAGGCTAGGTAACAAGAAAGGCGTTGAGACATTTGAAACATTTTGCGGATCGTGTGCCTTTATGGTCTGTCCCTAATACCAACAGTGAAATGTAATCACAGCAGACCTGACCTACCCAATGCTAATGCCTCCGACTGAACAATATAGGGATGGAGTTTTTGACTGCAAATTTCTACTCCCCCACGTGGCTTTGCAATGCATTAATCAGCATAAGAACATGGCAGAAGCTGGCTGCATGAACTCTGTAAGCTACATTTAATTATGTTCTACTAGAAAGCTGGGATATTTCAGATCATAATAACAATTATTCAATTCACATGTTTTCTTTTGGGAGGCAAGCCCTAAACAAAAGTGTCATGTTAGCTTTCTGACCGTAATGCCATGATACCACTTTTAACTGAAATTCTCATTATTAGAGTCACAAAAGCATTAGACTGCAAATCCCAGTCTTTGTCTCCAGAAGCTACTATTGTAATACCTGCACAGGGGGAATATATAGGAATGATATTGGGAAAGGAGCCAGGACAGGACATGTTCCTGGTAATGAACATCAGAAAAAGGGCAGGGAGGAAGTATGATCATTCGGCTGGCCATTTTACAGCTAAGGGCAAGATGTTAAATTTGTTCTTCTATATGCCAAAGCAATATTGGGTATGTTTTTTCACTCTTCATGCTTTAAACCATCACAAGTGTTTTTATTTGAAAGGATGACCAAGATTGTCTCTAGTCTTTAATCTGAGGTATGTGAAATTCAATATTTCTATGAAATCTAAATACAATTTCATTTATTTGCATTAGATGATAATTCCACCCCCCCCCAAAAGGCAAAAGAGATACATTTAATTCATTGTCTAAAAGTGGGATACAGAGATACAAAAGTCAAATAGTGAATTCTTTCACTGATCTTCTTTGTTAGGCTCAGGGTGGTTAGCATGATCTTAGGGTCATGGAATACCCCAAACTTAAAGATAAATGTTAAATTTTCCTTATGGACTATCATTAGGAAACACAACTTTAATTGCTCCTTTCCACATTCATGCCACTTTGTTAGATTCTTAGAAAGAAAAGCGTGTATAAAAATATAACTCAGGGAGCGGATTGCAGCTCAAGTGGTTGAGCACCTGCTTCCCATGTACAAGATCCTGGGTTCAATTCCCAGTACCTTCTAAAATAAATAAATAAATATTATATATTTTATATATTACTCAATTGTCCATTCTACCACATATAATTCATGAATATCACTTCAAGTTTGCATAAAGATCTCTTTTTACTTAACTGAATCTGGGGGACTCTAAAGACAATTCTGTAATTGAGACTTTTTAAAAAGTGTCAGAAGTCATCAGGCTCTCTCTGTTCCTTGAGATGGTCATTGTTCTATTGCAAGATAGTCCCATCCATCTGTCGCATGGGATCTAAGCCCCCTGTCAATTAGAGACGGAGTAGCACCATCCCAGAATCCTCAGGATTGGGGAATGAACGATGGACCAGTGTAGACTTACTGTTATTCTACGATAGACTTAATGTGATTCTAGCAATGGAAGAACTTTTATCATTGATGTGGAGTCAGTGGCCACTGAAGGTTCAGAGGGGAGGGAGAGGGAAAAATAGGTGTAATATGGGGACATTTTCAGGACTTGGGAATTGTCTTGAATGACATTGCAATGACAGATACAGGCCATTATATATCTTGTCATAACTTATAAAATTGTGCAGGAGAGAGTGCAAACTACAATGTAAACTATAATCCATGCTTAGTGGCAATGATCCAAAACGTGTTCATCGATTATAACAAATGAACCACACTAAAGAAGGATGTTGTTAATGTGGGAAAATGTGTGGGGTAGGGAGTGGGGTATATGGGAATACCCTGTATTTTTTATGTAACATTTATGTAATCTAAGTATCTTTAAAAAAATAAAATAAAATAAATATATTTAAAAAGTTATCAGGCAATGGTTGAAAAATACAAGCACTTTAAATTGTCTAATAAATCTTTTTTATTATGCACATATGCATATATGAATGTCTACAAAGAATATAATCCTTTGACATTTGGAATAGGCAAGGAGGAAGTGGCTACTATTTCTTATATTTTTATGTTTTTACATTTAATTGATATCTTATTCTTATTTTTCATAGGGTGTCAGACAAAATCTGAATACAAGGAGATTTTTGTCCATAAGTCAGTTGAAAGATGCTAAAGCTTCTTTTCCCACAATGAACAGATAGATTTAATCACTTTCATACATGTAAACCTTTTCTTCCCTCCACAATGGGGTTTTTAGTCTTCCTTTTATTTCTAACGATTGCTGTTTATATGCCGTATTACATTCTCTAATTTCTTTTTATCTTTTCTTTATTTTGCAATGCCTCAGTATGTGTCTCTTTAAGACAAGTTAATTTAGCCAATTACTACAGTTTGGTTGGAGATAAAATCTTTAATTTATCCAGGCCTCCCTTTATTCTTTCTAAGATGCTCTTTCCATTAATTTCATGAAACATTCTAATTCTCCAGTTTAGGGAAAAGCTAATTTCATCCATATACATGCACAAACACACACACACTGAGTCAGGTACAAACCAATATTATACTTTCAAGGCAAATTTTTTCTTTTCCTCTTTTGGCTAATCATTGCTTTGCATTTTTTGAAGTATTTGAAATAGTCTTGTGTTTCAAATTGAGAAATCTACTATATTTAATATTCATTAGAGATCCTTAAACTGCCTTAACTCATGTACATTTTGGTAAACCAAGCTTCACCTCCTTTCATGAGGGAAGGTTTGATAGAAGAGAGGATGAGGACCTAGTATACCTGGAGAAACGTCTGGGTAATCATTATTGAGAATTATTTAAGGAATTATTATTGAGAAAGGCAAATAGAGTGGTACTGAAAAGCTTGAAACATCTGAAAATAAAAATAACATTTTTATTCAACCTAGTAAGTTAAAAACTGCACAAAGTATTTGGTGTTTGAGACATAAGGGCAGGTGAAAACTTTCATTTCTTATCTTAAGGAATTTATAGTCAAGTTGGGAAGAAAGATGTGATATATGTAAAATGATACACTATGTACTGTATGTAAGCATTTAAGGCAGTAACCAGTCCTACCTGGCGGCAAGTTTCATAAAGAAGGAACATTTGATATGGGCCTTGATGGTAATTTTGAACACTTGATATTGCCTATTTTTGATGTCAGACTTCTCATGTATTCTCCAAGTAAATCATTAACATGGGTATTTCCTGTATAATTTGACATGTTCAAAGGTCTTCATTCTTGTATGTATGTGAACTCCTTCTAATTCATGGTGACCTAGAAGAGACGATATCTGTTTCAGGTACTAAGTATTTTGTTGCTACATATGTGCCATATACTGATTTAAAAAGAGTGGAAATAGTTTTTAAGATTTATTTACTTTCTTACTTTTTATCCATTTTTAACCCCCACCTTCCCCCGGTTTCTGCTGTTTTTGTGTCCATTTGCTGGGCAATTCTCTGTGTCCATTTCCTGCCCTCTCTTCTCTTCCTTCTCCTCCTGTCTTCACCGGGATTCAATCCTGGTAACCTCTGATGCGGGAGAGAGGCGTTCTGCCACCCGCGCCACCATAGTTCCTGGTTTTTTGGTGCGTCTCGCCATGGCTCTCCCTTGTGTCACTCTCCTGTTACGTCATCATCTTGCTGCGTGTGGTGCACCCACGCAAGGGGCCTGGGGGCTGACCCGCTCGGGGCCTGACGGCGTGCCTGCGCACAGGGCCTGGCAACCCGCGCACCTTCTATATTTTTGTTTTCTTTTATTTTACCGGAAGGTCCTGGGGATCGAACCCAGGTCCCTCCATATGGGAGACGAACGCCCAGCCATTTGAGCCACATCTGCCCCCTGGAAATAGTTTTTTGTTCACGTTGTATAATGAGTACAATGAACATCATGTCCCCCAGATATAACTCTAATGGTTCAGCTCATAAGAAGATCATGACAACAGAAAGTGCGTTACGAGTGATTATTTCAGTAGTTGGTTATTTGTATTGTTTGCTTTAAATTTGGGGGTCACAATCTTTGCACACTTTCCCAGTTCCCTTGATGGTGTCTTTCCTGACTCAGTTACCCTCTGTTCCTCAGAGCCACAAGCTTGAACCTCCCAAAAAGTTGTCAGCACTTTAATACCTGCCTCAGGCCCTGCTCACTAGAATGCCAAGGATAACACAAATGGTGCTCAGGATTTGGCTTTGAAGTTGGAGTACTTAGCTCTCTGAAAACAAAAACCACTGGCATGAGTGGCATCTAATTACTTAAGCATTCACCTGTGGTTAATTAGCTGATATGCAGGTATAGGACAAGGCATGGGGAGGCCTCATGTGACCGGGCATTTAACAATTACGGGAGCCATATTATTTTCAAGGATTGTGACGTGGGGAGATAGGTCTGACTAATGACCTTGCAAATGGTAGAATAGAAGGCTTGGGATAGTTAGTACAGGGCTTTAAAATTTTCAAATTAATTCCTGCTCAGAAAGCCCAGGGCCACTAAATTTGCAGCCTTGATAGTTTTTCTATGACGATATTAGCAACTTCAAAGCAAAAGGGTGGGACACAGAGATGGGGTGGGGGCAATGGATGGATGAACCTGACAATAAAGGACTCACAAATTTCAGCCCCTCTCTATATTCTATTGTTCCTTTACCTGGACAGCCTGGTAACAACCTCACATGAGGCAGGGGACTTGCAATATTTCATTTAGTGCCCTCAAGCTGTGCTCCCACCACATTGCCTATAGGATATAACCAAAGTGGTCTCAGCACAGCCTATAAAAGGAAGAAATAACCTACAAAGTAATGGCAGTACCTGGCTAATAAGTAGTGGCGAGAGCCTGAAAGTATGTATGGGTGTAACTCTTGAGACTGTTAGACTGGGAGGGAGAGTAGAATATAAGGCTATATAGGCTCAGAATCTCATGACTGAGGATTCAAAATTTAATGTTTTAGAAAGGACTAGAGGAGTTGGCCCTAATAATATTCTGAGTTTGTGCCTGGAAGCCTTGACTCAGTGATGGCCAAGAATGAATGAAGTGGAAGTACAAGAACTTCCTTGGCAAAAGGTTAAACAGGGGCTCAGAATGATTATGAGAATGTATAGTTCGAGAACCCTTATATGACCAAGCTCCCAAGGAAGGTCCTTACTAATTCAGTAAGGAATTCACTACAGGAAGTGTGGGGAGGGGAGAGGAGCCAGGTGGTTACCAGAGTCTTTGAGAGCTTGGAGGTGACTGTCCTCTGTAGGCTGAGATTTTTGGTATGGGACTTCTGGCTTCCCTATTGTCTCTAAGGAAGATAGGATTCTGGAAAGGCAGAGACCAAGTATTAGCAATCAATCATCAGAATCACGATGGATATAATCACTCCAAAGGGTGATGGGACCAGAGAGCTAAGCAGAGCCTTGACCCACATACATCGATGATGGCAACTAATGGGTCATAGTATTTCCAGGAGGTGAGACAGATGGACTGCTGACTAGAGTGCCATGTGATTAATGTCATTGGGAAAAATCAAGTTCAGGTTAGTAAAAGGCTAATGACAGCTGTTGCAGTGGAAAATTAGAGCTACTTACCCAGTTTCCAAATATAAGCTATGTCAGAAGCCCAGGATGGCAGCCCCGCTGATGGGAAGGGAAGCTGAGTACTTTGAGAAAGGATCCTAGAATTCCACAGCAAGTATATGAAATGAGTAGTCCTCCAATAATACCCCCAACAATCATGTGGCCATTTTATAAGGTAATTGAATACTAGAGAATGGGAAATATGCAGATATTTTAAAAATACTTTAAAAATGCTAGAGATGGAGTATGAGGTGACATTGATACCTGGAGACCTGTATCGCCACCATGGTCCACTAGTTAGAAAAGGGGCTTATGGAGATTAAGTGATCAATGCAATTCTGGTTTGCGGTCATCTCACAGGTCTGTGGACCCCTCTGTGGTGAATTTTCTAGTGAGCGGATATATTGGGATGTCACAGCAAATGTGAATAGTTTGAAGATTGGAGGACTGTATTGCATATAAATATTGTGGACTTTCTCATTTTCCCTTAACTTCCTCTTTTCTTGCTCATGATCAGCCCTTCCTCCAGACTGATTTGTGCACCTATGTCTAGACACGACATGGTGTTAGGTTGCTTGGGCAGCTGACAAGGGGCTGGATACCACACTCTTTAGGTGTGAAAGAGTTCCCTCAAAATAGGCTGAGTTTTGACCATGGGAACTGGAAGACTAGAAGGAGTTGAGATAATAAACTCCCCTCCATTCTACCTTCATAGATTGTTCTGTGCTATGGTTGCTTCCTGCACTCCTTTCAGAGAAATCCTATGTGCTAAGCAAACGTACCTCTGAACAACCAGCTATATCTTATCATGGCTTATGTTTAATTGCCTCATTTCTTTTCTCCTCACTCTCACTATCCTCGGTTTGGACTTGCCAAGTAGTGTCAACATTTTTATCCTTGCCTCAGGCTCTACTATAGAGAACCATGATTAAGAAGGTGTACGGATATTTGAAGAACAATTAACCACTTTTTAGCTAACTAGATGTTTTGTGAACTATTTCACATGCTCTGTTGGGTCAACGTTATTGAGCATGAAAAATACAGATTCAGATCTTTTTTATTTTTTTTCTAATTTGACACATTATATTATAATTGGCTGGTACGGAGAAAACATCATAAAAATCCATGCCAAAATATCATTAATTTGATCTGCCATTCACTTCCTTTGGAGATTTTTAGATTGGCAAGTTGAATGAGAATTTATGCTCTTACTGCCTTTCGGCAATAACTCCTCTGTCACTTTCTCTTTTGAATTTCAGTCAGTTCATGACTAAGCACTGTATCAATTTCTCTCTCTTCCAGCAATGCCATTTCCTCTTCTCTTGTTTCAGTTACTGTCTGTGTTATTGGGTAACCTAAGATAATAAAAAATTTAGTCTGCTCACATTTTCTATACCAACTGATTTGTGTGGTAGGTTTAAAGAGAGCAGATGAACTGATGTAGGTACCAGGGCCAAGCTTAGAGGAAGTCTGATTAATAGAGTGTGATGAGTGAGAATTAGCACAGATGCCTGCCCCAAGCCAGACAGCAGACAAGAAATTAATCTGGAGGTGTTCTGGAAGGATGCTGGAGGATGGCAAGTAGTTTTAACAGAAAACCACAGAGGCTGCCCACTAGATATAAATGCCAAAGGGAAAGTTCAAGTCGAGTGGTGTGTTTTTACTACAAGTAAGAGGGCATTTGTCTTAAGTGAGAATATAAGCTCCAGTCATGTTGAGATATTTCCTCCCAATGAACTATATTTCACTATTTTGGGTTATAAAGGCAAAGAAGTTCCCACAGATAGGTTTTTCTATGGCATAAATAATTAAAGCCCAGTAAATCCCAGTTCATCATGAGGTACGCAAACAACTAGTAAGAACTAAGGAGCTGCAGCTTTGGAATCTGAAGGCCACTGGCCTTGTCAGTAGCCTTGAATACGTATCAACTTAAGCCTGGGTGAGGCTTCTGAAAGCATGTCAACAGCAACATTGGCCACAACTGCTTTTATGCTGATGATCCGGAATCCAGTGCCAATTCAGAATATATTGGAAGGAATTGTAGCAGCAATAAACCATAGTGGCTAAACTTACCCTGCAGTCAGCACAAACGGTAGAAGCACAGGTTACTATGACAGATGAACTCACTGCCAACAAAAAACCCATTGCTGAAGTTTGAGGCAGGCTCGCAAATATCTGGGATTCCTGTCATTAATAGGGATTACTCTTCAGGAATTAAGGAAAAGCTGAAGGAAACATTTGTTTCATGTGTGGAGGAAATATGAAAAATCAACCTCAATACAGGCAACAAGATTAAGGCTAGAAATTCCTTTTCATTTCCAGCCCTAATATAATTTAGCCTTATAATGCTATCTGACAGAATTAGAGCTATGATTTGCAAAATGGGACTGTTAATTTGACAGTCTATAATATACCCACCCCAAAACTAAAGCGGTAAAGCTAACTCAATCAAAAGGAGAAGATGAAAGCAGAGTATTTTTTATCTCTTTTGTTATTTCCAGATTGCACAGCAAATGAAAACTTCTCTAGCCTTTAGCCTGGTAGTTGTAATTATTATAGTTAACACTACTGAGGTTTGGAAACATAGCAAGTACTTTTTATGCCTGTACAGAAAAGAAGATCACAATAATTCAACAGCAATTACAGGCAAGAAAAAATTTAATATTATCAAGCATTTACTGCAAAGTTCAAGTAACACAATTTTTATTATAAAGCATAGTGTTTGTTAGGTTTATTTAGGATAAGATGTATGCTAGTATAACTTGCAGCACTTTACAATGATTAAAAAAGCATGCTTAAATTAAGTATAACTTAAAATGACATCCTTGTCTTCTATGAATTCAATTAAGGGCACCAGCATAATGCTAAAATTATATATTGACTATTGAAAAGTGACTGTGAATTAACCAATAGTTAAAACATCTTAAAGAATACACGTACAAATGTCCCAGGAAGTAAATAGTCAAAGATTGCTTGGCCCAGTTCAAGATAAAAGTTTAACTAAAAGCTATTTAGTTTATCTCACCTCAAAGTTCTCTATATATTTTCTATAAACCTAGAAAATCATTTAAGAATATTAGAAACACTGTTCCATTCAGCTAAATTGCTCTAAAACTTGTTTTTCCAATTAATATACCTTTGCTGATTCTGTTCATTTCGCCTTGATTGTCTTTGGTTAGTTACCACTTGGCAAAATTCTTCCCATCCTTGTAAGACCAATTAAAATGCCCCTTTATTTAGTGATTCATCCATTAAATATTTATTCAACACACACTGATTGAGCAACTAGCATGTGCCAGGCACTGTTTTAAGGTCTGTGAATAGGACAGGTGTCTGAGGAACGAGACATCTGGTACCACCTCCAGGTGAGGGGTCTCACTGCATGGGGGGAGGCAAAGAGCATGGCAATGCCTGTCACCAGGAACAGCAGTCCTATGGCCCCTGCCCACTCCATGGTTTGCAGGTGACGGGGTCACCAGCAAAAGCATGGCTCACACAGGCACTGGATGGAACAACGAGCACTTACAGAGAGAAGAGACAGAGCAAGGTCAGCTTCGTCACGGGGCCAGCGGGTCCCACTCCTTGCCCACTCAGAGAGATGGTCTATGCACAAGCACACACCCTTCTTGTGCCATCATGGAAGGACTCCACTCCCTCCCCACTGGGGCTGGGCCGGGTGCCACAAAAGGTACATATGCACATATTTCATCAAGGCAGAATCCAGTAAATGTTTGCATGTGCTCAGGGCAAAAGGGGAAAGAATGTGCCAGCAGGCTACTATCTGCTAGAGGATGTGTTGTACCTCAAGGTGCTCCCCAGCAAGGAATCAGCCAGCATTTGCCATCCCATCCTAGGAGCCAGGATAACACATCCAGGCCCAAGCACAAGTTTATTTGTGGGTTCCAGAGAAAGACGGCAGGTGCACTCGGACTGTCCCCCATCACAACAGAGAAGTCTGTTGCTGTAAGGAAAGTAGCGTCTTCAAGGGGGACTCAGACAGTTCACAAGTAAACACATGAACATATTCTATAATTTCAAGTACTCATAGGTTCTATACTAAAATATTCTTCTGATAAATGGATAGAAACAGGGCAGAATCTTGGGGCTATTTTAAATAGCATAGTCATGGGCCATGCACAGCCTTTCTGAGAAGATGCTATTTGAGCAAACCCAAAATAAGTGAGATCTGAGAGCAAGTGCAAAGGTCCTGAGGTGAGAAAAGGTTTCATTTATTCAAAAAAGGAAAAGGCTTTCTGAAAAGAGCAGAGTGATCCAGGAAGATGGTGTTAAGAGATGGTTTTGTATGCATAAGCAGGATTCAAATCACGAGTTGCCTTGTAGAGTCCAGTAAAAAGATTGAGCTGTTGTAAAAGTCAAGGAAGAATTCTAAGACTATTAATCAAGACTGTGATGAAATCTAATGTCTAATTTCAAAAGATCCATTCTTGCTGCTTGAGGAGAATAAATTGTGGAAGTCTAAGCCAGGAAGCATTTGAGCATAAGACAGTTCTTGGAATAGGCGCACAGACATGAAGAGTAAGAGATGGGTGGTATGAAGCAGCCCAGTGGGATTCTCCTTCTGTGCTTTCTCCTCGGCTTTGGGTGAGGCGTGTGGGCTGGTGTGCGGATATAGTTGTGGCAGGAGTTGATGAGGGAGACCAGCAGCTCTTCTGCAGACCAGCAGACCATGCCCCTGCTCCCGGTTAGCCCTAGAGAACTCCAGGTGATATTCCTTGTTCTCAATCCTCTTGCAAATTAACTGGAGGTTAAGATGAGAGAGTAGACCAAGGTTATCATAAAGCTCAGTATTAGGGATAGGCCTGGGGTAATGAATTAGGTCATGGACTTAGAGCAAAGAATAAACAAGAGAAATAATTGCCTAAATATCACTCCATGGCAGACACGATGCTGTGTGCTCACCAAATCTCATTGTGCTTCTTTCTTGAGAGCACAGCTGGGCATTGCCATGCCTTCCCAAAGTTAGGTGACTAAGTTCTGTTTACTGGATTTGGGAAATGTGGGAGGAACTACTGAGTCACCTTCCACAGAGCCTAAGGCCTGCGGCGGGTGAGGGCAGAACTGTGTGGAGCAGAGCCCTGCCCTGCCCACCCACATCAGAGTGGCATGCTGCAGTCTCACGAGCCAGGAATAAACCTGGATTATCTGAATCCACCGTTGGCCGATCCTGTCTCATAAGGCATCTGGTCTTTTCTTTCTCTCAAAATATCCACATTGAAAATGAGAATGAGTTGTAGGCTGTGCAGGTAAGAATTAGCACAAGAGAGACACAAAGTTAATACAGCCTAGAAAGTGGTAGAGGAAAGGATTTCTCTCTGCATGCCACTGATGTCATGCTGTTAGTTAGTCTCTGTTCAACTCGCTTTTATTTCTTTTAGTAGCAAGCGAGAGTCCCCCACTCCATAAAAGTTAACTCTGCTAGCTGAAATGGATGAGCTAAGTGTGGCCTCTTAAAAATGTGACGTAGAAGAATCATTTTTCCAAAGAAAAATCACAGGGGGCTTACATATGAAGAACTATTTATAGACTTTATACATTTATGCATTTTCTCATAACCAACAATTTTATTAATTATTATATGCTAAAAAGCATAAACGTAAATGAGTAGGGATTTCAAATGGGCACTCATTAACTTCGTTGGGACCGATTATACAAAGCCATATTACAGTATACATATTAAGCATGTTCAACTGTTTCTTTTTGCTGTTTATGTTAATTATTAAACTTAGAATTCGCCATTCTGAATAATTATTAACATCTACTACTCATTGCTACTATCATTCTTATTTTTATAACAGGAACTACATTCCAGAAAGGAAAAACCTCATTACAATCAAATATCATTTGTGTGCTTTGGGCTTAAGTATTTAAAATATCAGAGAAATAACTAACATATACAAGGGCAATTTAAAAACTGCCCTAATAAAAATAATGAGAAAAGCAAAATTCCCATCATTTTTCCTGACTATGTTTTCATTATTTTTCAAACATTATTTTTCTGATACAGACATTACAAAAATAAATACAAACATTGATTAATAATTTTTCTGTCAATGATGTTGAACATTAATTCATGATGATTTTTATGTAATGGGGAAGTTTTGTTGGATTGTCAATCTATGTTTTGCTACATCAGAAAAACTCTTACTCTGAATTTTTTTCTGAACAGTAAGGCAAAATTATTTGGTTAAAGTAAAAAAGGAATATTGGAGAATACAAATATATCATTTTAGAGTCCATAACAGCCAGACAACTCCACGCTTTTTGGTGTGTAAAAGTTACAGGAGGAAAAAGAAGTATTTTGTTTGGAAAATCTTTTATTGATATGGGGGAAAAAATCTATTTGGGAATAAAATAGCTTTGAGCATTGTTTATATGGAAAACAATTCTCCACAAGACATAATTATGAGCAGTGGAAAGAAGTTGTAGGGAGGGAAACCTGGGCTTAATAAAGAGAAAAAGATAATAGAAATACCTGAAATTGGGATGAATTGTTCCTTGAGATAGAAAGTTGCATTTCACAGCAGATAAGGAGATCGTAATTTTCTGGAGCTGTTGCAGATACAGAATTTGACTAGATGACCTCCAGGTCCCTTCCACTTCTAATGTTCTATGGTTTAAGTCACAAAATCAATATTTTGCTTTTGATTATGTAAAATGGATGTTAAGTGTTTGCATCTGACATCATTGAATTGGAAAGAGTTGGCCATCTTACAGATTTGTTGAATTATCAACTTCTAGAATGGTTGGCATAAGCACATAAAGACATACTGGTGCACCTCATCTAATATTTAGAACTCAATGACTGCTAGGTCATATAGTTAGCAATACTCCCCCAGCTATGCATGGATTTTTGACCCCCCAGCTATGCATGGATTTTTCTTTATCCTCAGCAGCACAGGGCCATATTTGTTCTCTGTGCCCTTGCACCAGAGTTATAACAGAGGGTGATGGATATGGGGATGTGTCACTTGCTCTCCCTTCAAAGAAGAAGTGGTAGTCCCAGCTGCTGGGAGCATGGTTAGTGGGCAGCATTCAGCCTTTTCAGGAATTATGTCAGATATGGATAGCTTCCTGCCTTCATATACTTACTGACTGTCCAACTCGGGACAATTCTGATGAAATGTTTTTGTTCCATTTTAGCTCTAGTGCTCCTCTTGGTGTCAGCTGAAGCTAGGGTTACTCAACGTTGATGAAACTGATGTCCAGGGCCAGATAATCCTTTGTTATGGGGGGTGTTGAAATTTCTACCCACTAGATTCCCACGCCAGCACCTCCCAGTTGTGACAACCCAAAATGTCTTCAGATATTGCCATCGATTCTGGGGGTTGCAGGAAGATCACTCCCAGTTGGGAACAACTGGGTTAAAGTTCTTAGGCCTGCATACTGTGGCTCAACTCTCACTTCCCAATCCCCGGCCCCCTCCACCCCCCACCTTCTACAGGTATTGATTCCAGTAAAACTCTATAATAAACATCTCAAACACTAAACTCTGTCTCAGATTCACAGGGGAAAAAAGGGAATGTGATTTAAAACCAAAAGGGACTAGAGTTCCTAGGTTTTTTAGGAAGATTGGTGTAATTCAGCAAGTCTGCATTCACCTTCTGGCAGAGGCTGTTAATAGCAGCAGAGTGATTCAAACCTGAAGTCAGAGGACAGTGCTGTGGCAAATCACTTTAATGAATCTCTGCATATTAGCAGAGGGCTATTGATCCATAAGCGAAATACTTCAAGCACAGCCTTAGTTCTCATACTCCTGGGGAAATATGTAAGACCTCAGGCTTCTCCTAAATCTTGGGGAACTGGGGCATTTAGTAGGCGTTCCTGTCAATTTAATTAGTATTTTAAAAGGCAGGGTGCCCCTGCCAAAATCCAGGTGATCAAAAAATAGATAATCCTTGTATACTGAGTCACATTAACTATTTGGCATTTTCACATATAATATGTCAATCAAAATACTGTATGTCTTGCATGATACTTTGTATCTTTATTTCGGCTTAGTCTCATTGTTCAAGACCAAACCGAAGGATGCTCTCAGATGCTCGGCTCCTGCCCTTTCATCCATCATCCACTGTGCTTTGCTCATATCTCTAGCAGAGTAACTTAGACCAGAAAATCATTAATTTCCATAAAATATGTTCTTCTACACTGGAGTGGAAGCTACTCAAAGGTAAGGACTACGTCTTACCCATTTAATCACAAATTCCTAGCACAGTGCCTGACACACCATTGGCATCTAGTATACGTTCATTGAATCATGTAAACAATAATGATGCATTGAGATGCCTTATCCCAATTTTTAAAAATGCAAAGTACACCTGTATAAAATGTGTTCTTTGTTGTCACTCTACTAAATTAGAGGCTGTACAGATGTTCACAAAAATGAGGGGAAGTAGATAAGAGAATATATATCCAATATGCATGCCTGTTAAGTGTATGTTAATATAAAATGTGTTTATAAACATTTTTAAATGTGCATGTTTGAAATGTGATTCACTTAGAAGCACCATTTAAGGTTTCTTTGGTCATCTTAGTGGTGGTAAAAGATGGGGCTTTTTAGCTTTAATAGCAGCCAAAGACAAGAAAAATATAGATATGCTTACTTCTGTTCATGATTTTTGATCTAATTTTGTTAATGCAGGCTTCGGGGAAAAAAGAATGAATTCAATATATATTTATACGTATTTATCTTATTACTAATAACTCATAAAAAATGATCCTATTGCTTCTGAAAAATGGCTTTCAAATACTTCTAGCCTCAGATCATACCTTTTCTGTAGTTACCAGTTGCAAGCCTTAAGGTATATTTTCATGTGGTTAGTTACTTGCTTTGTCTTTTATCTCTAGCCAGACTTTCCTTTCTTTAATTGCTGTGGTTTTATCTGTGAGGTAGACTGTTGTTAGGCTTCTGCTTTTTTGAAAATTTTATTTTATTTTTTAATTGGGGGAGATATGGGTCAGAATTGGGATTCCTCTTCTCTGAACGTCTTCCAAACTGTCTGGGGCTTAGATGTCTCAGACGGAATTCGGTATCCAGGTGTGGTCTTTTCAGAAGTTCAGAGACCTTGTCAGTCTGTAATGAAATGAGAAAGTTCCTCATTTGCCACTACTTTGGATAAATATCACTAGACAACACTATGTTTAAATATTTTCACCTTTACTCTCTTGTAGTTTTGATTTAAAAAGCTGATACCAGCAAGCTGATGTGCCTTTTAGTCTTAACAAAAAAAAAACCTTGACAAGGAGTATTTACATATTCCAGCTTATCTATTGTTGTGTAACAAATGACTCCAAATCTGAGTGACTTAAAATAGTCATTTTGCACAGGATTCCGTGGGTCAGGAACTTGGAAAGGGCTTGGTTGGGCGATTCATCACCCATCCATGTGGCGTGAGCTGAGACACAATTCCAACGTTGTTCCTTGGACCCCCTCTTTTTTTGGTGTTTGGCTCTATAGTCTCCCCGAATGGCTTTGGCCTCTTATAGTTTCACTTCCAGGAAGGGATTGGATCCCATTAATCAGTAGCAATTCAAAGAACTCTGGAAGGGAAGCGGATGTGGCTCAAGTGATTGGGCTCCCGTCTACCATATGGGAGGTCCAGGGTTCGATTCCAGGGGCCTCCTGGTAAAAAGCAAGCTGGCCCATGCGGAGTGCTGGCCCACGCGGAGTGCTGGTCCACACACAGGGCTAAACCATGCAGAGTACTGTCCCACACAGGAGTGCTGGCCTACACGGAAAGCTGACGCAGCAAGATGATGCACCAAAAAGAGACACAGAAGAGAGACAATGAAAGGCGCAGCAGATCAGGGAGCTGAGGTGGTGCAAGAGATTGAGCAGCCTCTCTCCACTCCTTAAGGTCCAGGGATTGGTTCCTGGTGCCACCTAAAGAGAAGACAAGGAGAAGAACAGACAGCGAGCGCAAAACACGGGGGAAAGGGAATAAATAAATCTTAAAAAAAAAAAAAAATAGAACTCTGGAAAATGACTCATTAAGCACCTACTTCCCAAGGCAATCAACTGTGACCAAAGAGCAGGACTCCTAAGAACATGTTAGACCCTATGTCAACCACCTTATTGGAGAAGAGAAGTAGAGGGAGAGGCTATCTAGTCTCTAAGGGGCCTTTATGAACTGACTTGTAACATAATCACTTTTTTCTTTCCCACAAGAGGGAATAACAGAAAAGGGGAGATAAAATCCTACAAATGGATGATGAATATGATTATACATATGAATGATGCCTCTCATCTCTGTGAAACCCTGTTAGAACAATATTTTCACTTCATTTGATCACTTTGGCACCTTTAATTTTTTCTATCGACCTCGTTCTTTCCAGTTTCCGTGTGGTAATTTCTGGTGCATTTGCTTTCCAAATCCAAGTCCTTATGTGCTATAAAAGCTGGAATTCTATGACCCTCAAGAATGGTAGTTGGGTTAATAAGCCCTATGGATGTGGGAATCTGGAACTGAACTACTTGCTTTAAGATGAGAAAATTTTTTGTCTGTCTCTGAAACAGGAACTAGAAAACCCTACCCAGATGGGGAAGTTGCAAAGAAACCTTTGATCTACTTGAGGCCCTGACTGTAAAGGAAGCACACTTGAGAAATGGAGAACCCAGGCTGGTGCTACAGCAGTGTAGGATGCAAGTTAACATACGTGAATAAAAATATCTCAGACCCAGAAATTAATATGAGAACTAGTCAGAGGCTGGTAGATTTCCTAGTGCCATTGAAGAAGCAAATATAAAACTCTACTGGGAATACACATTCACAACCCAGAGCAGTAGAGAAGACTTCTGTGGAAATAACTCTCATTGAAGAGGATCTTACTGTTGATCAATTATATATATATATATGTGTGTGTGCACATAATTATATATAGACACATAATCACAAAGGGAAATTATCAGGGAGTTTCAGCAGAAACAAATGCTTATAAAATGAACCCTAATAACTAAAAATAATAAAGCAATTTAAAGAGATTTTAAAATATATCAGCTTTAAGGGTCTATTAAAGAATAGACGAGGTGCAACTAAAGAGAGAAGGCGTATATTTAAAGGTATTTTTTTGTGTTTTTAAGGCAATCAATCCTAATTTTTCAGATCTGAAATATGAAATGAATTCATAGATTGAATGACTACACCAATCCCCAAGCAATAATTAATATAAACCCACACATCTGTCAAGAACAGAGTGGAAATGGGACATCAAAAGCAAGGAGAAAAATCTTAACTTTAAGAAAGACAGATTAAAAAAACAAAACAAAACACAAAACAGCAGCAATTAGATTGACAACAGACTTAGCATCAAGAAAAATATTTTCAGTGTTTCAACGCGCTCAGAGAAAATAATGGTATTTTTGTTTTCCTAGAATTTTATAATAGCTCTCATTTAAATGTGAGGAGACAATTTTTGCTTCTCAAAACAACTATTTATTTTAACAGTGTCAAACCTTCAGAAAAGTTGCAAAAGTAGTTAATGAACACTTATGTATCGATTACTTAGAATCACAATCAATAACATTTCTCTACATTTCCTTTCTTTTGTGCTCTCTCTCTCTATCTCTCTCTCCCTGACTCCCTCCTACTCTTCCCCTCTTGCTCTCTTTCTTTCACTCTTCCTCCTCACTCCCTCCCTCACTCCACATACACTTTTTCCCTGAATCATTTGTCTGTTGAATCTGCTACCACACTTCATGCAATAATGCACTTTATAGTTGCATATATCCAAGATCATTCAACATCCAATAAAGAATCGTGCATTGCCTTTTGTCAAGTTTCTTTAGACTCCTTTAATCTAGAGCAGTTTTTCTGTTTTGTCTTTCTTGTCTTTGACATTTAGAGGATTCCAGACCAGTTTATTTGTACAGCGTCACTTGATATGGATTTGTCCTATTGAAAAACATGTCAGCTCATTGAGAACCTTCTCATTTTCACACAGCTCCACAGTACTCAATTGTGTGCCTATAACATTGCTTATTCATTTAGGTTGTTTCCATTTTTATGCTTTTGCACATAATTTACAGGGCCCTTCATTCTCTTTCCCTCTTTCATATTTGAATCTCCTTTTTATCCACAGAACAAACACTGGTCCCAACACTATCAGCATATTCACTCATTTATTTGCTCAATCCTACAGCACGTGCAAGGTAGTTTTGGAATTTCTTTTCCAAGAACACTACCAAAAATATATTGATCAAGAGTGGTTTAAAAGTCACTTGTAGTACTTTTTGCCCTTAAAACGTACCCCACTGAGGCTGTTTAGAGTAATAAGTTCAAAAGTAATTTGGATTTCTTTTGTTGTTCTGTGTTGCTGCATTATCAATTTGATATATAGTTAGTTGTATCTCTTGGCATTTAATTTTAAGGTCTTTCTTCTGTCATCATTTTAAAATATAAATAATTTATATTTTTAACAGAAATTGTTCAAATGTCAAACTTTATAAAGCAATGTGCTCCAAGAAATAGCACTCCCTCCCTTTTCCTTTCTATCCCATTTCCCCCCAGATATTTAGCCTTCTTTCTTACTTAAAAGGTACTACATAATATATGTGTATATGGATAGATGTATGTTGTATCAAAAATTTTGCTATTACAAATAACGTCACACTGAAAAGATTTGTGCAACTTTTCCCCATATTATTATAGGTACATTCTCAAGACAAGCCCCTAAAAGTGATATTTTTGTGTCAAAAGACAATTATCACTAATAAAATAGTTTTAAAGAAGAAAATATGAAGGAAAGATAGCATGACAACTAAGAGCATGGCTTCAATTTGCAGCTTTGTCACTTATCAGCCATGAGACATGGAAAATGATTTGAGTCAAATTTCTGTCAAAAGTAGAAAATCAAATTTACTTCATTAGTATTGTCATGAAGATTAAGTGAAGTGGTGTATGTATACATAAACCTGAGGCAATGTCTACCATTTAGCAGATGTATATAATTTATCACTATTATGAATATAAATTTTATATAGGTGTTTATAACAATTATTGGGGGAAATATTTAATGAATTATGTTTAATTGAACTCCAAAATATAAATTTATCTTTATGAATTTATCTCATGTAAAACCAAATCTTGACGAAGTCATGTTACTATGAGAAAACATGATCATTACAGGCTTATAATGAGCCAAGTGTTTTTATGGGACCATATTATAAATTTCAGGGTTTTTATTATTCAAAATAAATGCAAAATCATTAAATAATTATTTAAGAAAAAGGAAAACTAAATAACATAATTCTATCCACTTCAAAAAAAAAACTTGCCTTCGATTTTGCAGTTCTGGTCCATAGCATACATATTTAGAACAAGGATCTGCAAACTTTGGACCTTGGGCCAAAACGGGCTTTTTTTTTGTAAATAAAGTTTTATTAGAACACAGAGTTGAGTAGTTGTGACTGAGGCCATATGTCCTGCAATGTTTAACTATTTACTATCTGGCATTTTACAGAAAATGTTATCCAACTTCTGCTTTAGAATTATAATAAAATGCATATAGCATTGTGAATTGTATTTTTACTTAAGATTTCAAAAATATTTCATAATTTCTGCTCTCTGAACACTTGTTCAAATTATCCATTATCTCTTTTGTGAGTGTGGAATCATAATTTATTTAGTCTCTGTCTTTTGTTAAAACATATGGTTGTTTTCATATTTTGAAACTTACAGAATTTTCAGTGATTTTTTTTTACTATGCATTTAAAAACATATTCCAGGGAAGCGGGTGTGGCTCAATGGATAGAGCCCCCGTTTACCATATGGGAGGCCCGGGTTCGCGTCCCGAGGCCTCCTTGTGAGGGCACGCCGGCCTGAGCATTGCGGTGGGCAGATGCAGCAACCTCACGGCAGGAAGCGGGTGTGGCTCAATGGATAGAGCACCCGTTTACCATATGAGAAGCCCAGCATTCGCTTCCCGGGGCCTCCTTGTGAGGGCAGGCCGGCTTGCGCAGCGCCGTGAGCTGATGTGGCAAGACCTCACAGCAAGGGGGAGATAAGCAGACACAGAGA
>JAQZBX010012408.1:0-40408 GCA_029593785.1 Cabassous unicinctus
TCATGGGGTGAGAGCTTTGTTTCCAGTTGGAAAATAAAATAAGATCCAAAATACAGTGACTAAGAATAAGCAAACTCATAGAGTCAGAATCTAGAACATAGGTTACCAGGGAACAGGGTGAGGATAGGGGATGGGAAGTTAAGGCTTAAAATGTACAGGGTTCCTATTTGGAATGGTGAAAATGTTTTGGTAATGTATGGTGGTGATGGTAGCACTACATTGTGAATGCAATTAACAGCCCTGAAATATACATCTGAGCATGATTAAAAGGGGAAATGTTCTATTGTAAACATGGTAACAGAATAAGTTTTTTTAAAAAATCCATGGAACTACAGTACACAAACAGTGAAGCCTAAGTTAAACCATGGACTTTAATTAATAGTACAGTAATAAAAATGTGCAATCATTTGTAAGAAATGTTCCACACCAAGGCAAGGCATTGGTGGTGGGGTAGTATATGGGAATCCTGTATTTATGCATGCTTGTTCTGTAAACCCACAACTTCTCTAATAAAGAAAACCACCCTCATAAACCAAGAGTTGTCTCTATACTTTAAAAAAAAACAAACGACAATACAAGGTAGGCAATATAAAATGAGTGGTAGAATCAATGCTTAGTGTGGGTGGTTCAAAGATGGAAGAGATCGCTCAGACTGAACCAAGCAAGAAAGGTTAGAATTAGTAATTTCTGTAAGTTTTGCTGGCTCGGGCACTAGACTGAGTGCTGGCAAAAACGTTCCTGGCTCTGGCTCTTCCTAAGTAAACTTGAGCAAGTCATGTTAGTTCACTGAGCCTCAGAATCTTTATCTGAAAAGCAATGAAAATAGAATCCATCTTGCTTGCCATTGTATTGTGATACTACAACCAAGAGATTGTTCATGTCAAAGCATTTTGAAAACTCTGCATGTTATACAAATATAAGGTGATATTAGACTACTTTTTGTTAAGAACCAATGAACCACAGAGTGTCAAGCAAATGCCCTTTAAAGCTATCCTGCAAGCGCTAATGCCACATTATGATGTTCAAAAGACTTTCTCTTCATTTTAGAGACGCCATCACTCTTTAGCTTCCCATTTTAAGAAGAGAGAGAGTTGTTACTCCCTTACAGGAAAAAGAATCAGGGTACTAATTTTCCATATGAATGCCTCTGTCAATAAATGTCTTTTTCCCCTAGAGTCTCTAGTTTGTCTCATCACCAATGCACCAATGACAAGCACAGTGGATAAATAACTGGCTGGCTCAATGTATTCATTCAATCATTTAACAAACATTTATCGAACACCCATTACATGTGAGACACTGTGCTGGGTGCTACTGGAGACACAGATTTGAATCAAACAGTTTCTGTCCTCAAGTAAATTATAGGATATTGAGAGGAAGAAGCCATACTTTGAAAAGAAAAACAGTATAGAAATTGAAAAGTACAATGGGAGAAATCAGTAATGTGCCATGACAATTAGAGAAAGAGAGTTGATTTTTAAATGAAAGTTCTAAACAGCTTCTTGGAAGAGGTGGCACTGAAGCAATACTGAAGAATGAGAATGGATTTGGATCTGTGAGACTGGGGAGGTTGTGGCGGGATGGAGCAAGATGGAATTGGGGGAGAGGGGAGCACTGTTGGAGATGGGGTCAGGAATATAAGGTACTTGAAGGGAAGCAGTAGGGAGAAAGTTTGGACATGTGGCGACCGGCGATTTCTCTTTTACCTCTAACTTCTTTCTCCACCATTTTGCAAAGGAACTTAAGACCCAGCAAATACTGGCATGGCAAAAAGGCTTCCTTTAGCTGGGTCACCAGCTTCAGCTGAAGGAGAGAAAGTCACAGTTGGGTGGCCAACTTAAAAGAGAGGATCGTTGTCAAATATCCACTCGATAAATTATAATTTTATTATGCTTATGACGCTTCCCAACTCTAAAACTCTGTGATTCTCAGAAGTCAAATTTTGTCTGAAAATGTTTTTAACATTTTAGTTATAAATTTTTCTTAGCTGTAGTACCCATGTCTATGTTTTTTAAGCAAAAAAATACAGAACTTAATTTAGCCTTTTTGATGAGGCTGAGTCATGCTCAAAAACAGAAAGGATCGTACTGTGCTGTGTTGCAGCATTGCCAGGATCCATGGAGGCACAAAGGACTGTTTATCCCTAAACCCAGTGGCTCCAGATTACTTTATTTGTTATAGTTTGTTTCTTTTTTTTCCCCTTCTGCTTTGTTGCTGGACTTTTAGCTCTCAGTTCTTGGTGCTCCCAGTGTATCTGCCTAGCTCACCCTATTTTTGCTCTGTCCGTTTGCTGCTTCTATTCTACTTCAGGGGTGTAAGTCAGATAACCAGGTTCTGTTAGAATTACATGTAAAATAAAAGTAAATAAGCTCTGAGTGAGGGTCTAAAAGGATTGCCTATGTGTAAAGCATCTTGAGACTTAATCCCATTTGATCTGGCTGTTTAATTAAAGAAGTGTGTCTGTGTATGTGTATAGGCACGACAGAAAGAGAGAGAATGTATGTGTGTATGTATCTGTGCATGTGAATGTGTTTACCTTTCTGGTTCTTTACTATATGAATATGTGACAGCTAAGTTCAAGGTAAATAAAGTGGGACAGTCTGTAATTTGCCTAGAGAAATAGGAAAGCATAGAAAAATCTAAGATAAGAAATTGTGTAACATTGCATATAAAAGATAATCATGATTGCCCCTGCTGCTATACAAACTCTATGATAATTATAATGCCGTGTAAGGAAGAACTATTATCTAGGAGAAAGAGCAGTTACATGATTAGGCCAAGTTCCTCTGGGGAAATTGAAAGAAAATGATGATTAGCCTTGAGGTCTCCTGCTCCCCAAACCAGAGTTCCTTCTACTACTATGAAATGCTCCCCCACCAGATAATTATTATTAGAAATCCAAAGAAATCCTGCAGTCCTGCACCACACTGGGATGGCATTTAATCAAGGGCTGTGGGTTTAGAGGAAAGTCCATCGAGGAGCATGCTAAACAGAATCACCTGGAGAGCTGGTTACACACACAGCTGCTTAAGCCCCATGTCAGGGTGAACATGCTCACAGGCATGTTCCTGTGGTGTGAACCCATTATAAACAGTGTAGATGACGGAAGCAAGATGGGCCTTAATCCGGATTACTGGGGCTTTATAAAAGGAACCTGGAATTCTCAGAAGCCAGAAAGGAGAGGCATCGCCACGTGATGGCAGTCAGAGATACAAGCCAAGGAATCCCATGGACTGCCAGTTCTAGGGAAGAAAGCAAGCACTGCCGAGAATTTGATTTTGGACTTCTTCTAGCCTCAAAACCGTGAGCCAATACATGCTTGTTGTTTAAGCCAAACCAGTTTGTAGTATTTACCAACTAGGGCCCCATTACCAAGAATCTCCTTTAGCAGATTTGGGATTAGGATTAGAAATTTGGGAGAGCCTCATTATAGAAACATCCATCTCCATTATACTTCCAACACCCATGATCCCACTCATGTTTGAATTTATGAGAAACCCAAACTGCCTTTGCGTCCCACCATTTGGTAGTCGGGCCTGGGGCTGTAGACCGTGGGACGTCACTGCGTTCTTTCAAAGCGTGCCCTTCCTCCCACCTCTGCCTTGCCCGCGCAGCATGCTGTGTACTTCTCGGCCCCTTCACCCACGTCTGTGCTAAAGTAACAGGGTCTGTGGGCACGCCTGAGCTCTTTCTGTTCTACCTCTGCTCACGGCGCTTACCTGAAGTGGTGCCGGGTTACTGCAGGGCATTCTCACTAGCCTGGCCCTGCCTCCTTGGGAGGGTTGAGACTCTTTTCAGCAATGATGGTGCTTATGAAAGAAGGGGCAAATGGCTGGAGGTAATGGTAATAGTAAAAAGCAGACGGTGATCCAGCTAGGAAATAAAAGTGCTCTACACGGTTGAAGGCACACTTGCCGTTTTCTACAACCGCAGCAACAGCTGCCCTGTGTGAGGGGCTGCCTGAGAGTAGGCACCGGCCAAGTGCTTGGCACACACCCTCTCATTTGTTACTCACAACAGTCCTAAGATGGAAACATTATTATCCCTATTTTACACATATGAAACTAGGCTACAAAGTAATTTGTCCAAGTTCATGCAGCTGGAAATGCTGGATTCACAGCCAGCATGGCAGATGCAAAATCTGATTCCCAACCACTTGGCTACATCAGGAATAACCAGATCTGAATACAAATTCAGATTTCCTAGGCTCCTCGTGCCTGCCTTGTGGGCCTAAGCAATGCTATGGGAGAAGCATTCCTGCATCTAGCAGGATACTGAATCCTGTGTCACAATCTGCAACTGACTCAATGCCTGGGAGACACTTGAGGTTCCTGCTACCCCCTTGGGAAAGCAGGGACCCTGCTCCCCAGGGGAGATGGAGCCCTATAGAGCACAAGAAAAATCACAGGGAAGGAGACGGCCCAAGGGTTGCAGGACAGGTGGGCTCCCTGCTAGTGAAAAGGGGTCCATTCCTCTTCCCCAGATTCAAAATTAGATGTCAACATGATGTTTCTGGTTTGGAAATAGCATTTTCACAAATAACTCCCAAGATGGCTGAGGAATTCCACAGATGTACCTCACAGGACACCGGAAAAGGGTAAATGCAACAGGCTTGGACTTCCACAACCAACCCATTTCAACCAGAGCAGCTCCGCTTCAGTGTGTTTGATATAATGGACTTCCTTGTAAGAATTCATTTGAAGAAGCGATTCCATATCCAAAAAATATGCTTGAAAAACAACTGTTTTTATCCTCCTGAATTCATCTACTATTATTTCTAAACCCTCTGGATAGTGGGGAATTTGAGGCCTAGTTTCTGAGGCTGACGAAAATCTGAAGAATAAACCCTCCTCCCATAATTTTCCAGCTGGTTGGTTTCTTTCTTAGTCCTCCACCACAATGGGAAAGGAACCAATGCATCAAATACTCTTGATGAAAATGTCGACCCCTTCTCTGGAAAAGGACCCCTCTTTAATTAGGCTTGATGCCTCAGGTTGCATGCGGATGGAGGGACACTGCCATTCAGTTCCCTGTCCATCACTGGGTAAGAGACATCCCAGCCACCTCTACCACTAGCCAGCTTTAGTCAGTTCACTCCTGAGCAGTGACTGTATGCAGATATTCAGAGAAAGCCCGAGTTCTACTGGAAAAATACAAGACAAGGGTGTGCAAAAATGATCTTGCGCCCTGGGAATGATAGCCCCTGTTTCCTACCTGTTGACCATTTTGCACTCATACACCCTCTTCTTTGCTGGTAGGAGTCCATCTTCCATTGTTGAGACTGAAAATGTCAGAATTCATTTTCCCAGCTTCCCTTGCAGCTAGGATATGGGGGTGTGACCCTTCCTTCCAAGGGGCTTCTGAGAAGGGTTTCCTCTCTCAAAAAGAGAGATGTCTGTGAAAATACCTCTCTCCTTCATTGTTTGCCTGGCACTTGCCAAAGATTTTCCCCTTTGTTCCTCATATCAACCCTATGAGGCTGTTAATAGTGTAGTCCCAATGTCAGAGATGAGGAAACTGAGGCTTAGGAGATTAAATAACTCGACCAAGATCGTATCTAGTAAATGTTAGGGCCAAAACTTGAGGCAGGTTTATGTGACGCCCAAGCCCTTAAATGCATTATGATAGTGTCTCCCTGAAAAGGTACGGATTTAGGTATGTTTGGCTGGGAAAGGTATGGGAATCAACAGAGAAAATCCTAGGAAATGGCGGTATCTTCATAAAGGCACAAAGGTGGAGTCAAGCAAATTGTGTGTTGACCCAGCAGGAAAGCCAGGTTGCAGTAGAGACAATCATACTCAATTTGCATTTATCAAACTAAAAACTAAAAACATAAGGCCCCCAACACCCCGTGGGGTTGGTATCTCGACCCTCATTCTACAAGTGATGGAGCTGACTGGCCCCGAATCCCGCAGCTACTAAAGAGAAGCACGCATTCAAACCTCCAGCTTCTGACAAGCCTCGCTGTTCTTTCCACCAACCCACAGCTGCCTCCCGACTTATTCCCACAGGAAATTATCTTCAGGGACATTTCGGTGTCTCAGGATGTGGGCAGATATTAGAAGGAACGCTGTGTAAGTACAGCTTTTGCCTCATGTTTTGCACTTCTATTTGTCCTTGGCTTTCTGAAGGATCGAGAATAAGTTTTGGTTTATTACTTTCTTTAAAGACTTAGTTGGTCGGTGGGACCAGTTGCAGTTCTTCTTTGTGCTGTCTCAGAACACCCAACTGCAACTCCCTGATGGCCTCATTTTCCCCTTCTGTTATTGTGCATTCCACTGCAGTAGAGCTAACAATTGCAACTAATTAACTTATGAATTGCCTTGAGATAAGAACAAAAGCACTTACTTTAAATAAGCCAGTGGGTTGGATTTAGAGAAACTTGCCCTTAAGAATAAAACTCTGGCCTTTGGCTTTTAGCCCTTGGCATCTCTGATATAACCAAAATTGTGACCTTGAAGCTGTTGTATTTCTGCTTCCTCTGCTGGGAAGAATTATATCAGTGAAGGGCCCCTCTTCCCACACATGCTATGGCTGGAAAGGAGCATTATTGCCGTGGATCAATCACTGCACCGTATCTGAGAGGATCTCTAGAGTGAAGAAAATGGAAGGCAACGAATGCAAGCCATAGGTTCCAAGACTGGAAACTCCAAGAGGGAAGGAACATTGTGTCTAGAATTGCCTTTATTTATCATTTAGCTCACCCTCCCAGAGGGAGAAGTTGTGCTTTGCACAACTTCCATCATGAACCCCTGCTTGATAATTTCTCCTCTGTACAGTGGCCCTAAATTCCCCTTCCAATCATTACTCCTCTATTTGAAACCTCCACTCTAACCAAAGGGACTCCAAAATATGCTTGCCACTTTTTGTCTCTGTGTCTCCTTGCTCACTGCACTTTCCCACCAGAATCCCGTCACAGACTATTACAGCTGAAGGGGCATCTGGCCTCCTGTCCAGTGGTTCCAAACTGCCTATCCAGGGACCAGCTCTATCAGAACCACCTGGGGTGCTTATTATAGATTCCTGGGCTCTACTTTCAGATTATTCTAATGCACAGTTAAGTTTAGGAACCCCCAACAGCCCAAACTCACATACCCAGGGCAGGACTACCCTCTGCATCATCCTAAAACATGGAAATCAAGCCCCTGCTTAAATGCTCACCATGGTCTGGAAATCACCACCTGATTAAAGAATTCAGTTCCATTTTTAAACAGTGCTGATTGTCAAAAATTTCTGTCATGTGTGGAGGCAATAGCATTGTCTTCTCTGCAAATCCCACAATTTGACCTAATACTGTCTTATGAATCTACCCAAAATAAGACCTAGCTCTTTCCAGTAAGAAATGTTCAATATCTAAAAATAGATATCACTCCCCCCCCATTCACCACCCCCACCCCTAAGTTTTCAAATTTTCTGGTTAAACAATTCTAGTTCCTTCAAATATAAATTATCATCATCACAATCCTTATAACTCTGTGAGATAGGCACAAAATTATTTCCTTTGAATAGAGTAGGAAACTGAGACTGTAGGAGGTTAGGTAACTTGCCCATGATCACAAGGTTAGTAAATGGCAGAGCTTGGACCTGAAGCAAGTCTCTGACTCCATAACCAGTCTGCCTACTGTTAGCAATTTGTTCATTCTTCTTTGGAAAATCTCCAATTTTAATGCCTCCTCATTAAACATGATATCCAAAATGGAATACAATGCTTGTGATGTCTGCCCAGCACAGAGTACAGAGTTTTCCTATTGTCCACTGTACTTCTCATGTAAATGTAGCCCAAGATGGCTTTGGTATTTCCTGGCAACCCCATCACGTGATTTAAATGATATTAAACTTCTGATCAGTTAAAACCCCTTAGTCTATTTTCACATGGCCTGCTATAAAGTCAGGTAGTTTTTCTATTTTATTTATTGCCTATCATGTGCACAGCACTGAACCATGGACGTAGATATGGGAGTGGATTCAATGTTGGATAAGGCAAATAGAAGGAAAGTGTAGGGGAAGTGTTGAGTGAAAGAGATTATGGACTAGTTCCCAATCATATCATTGGAATTATAAAAGTGTCAGGTGGGGAGATCTTGAGGAGGCTCAGTCCTTTTCCAGCTTTGTGACGGAAGTTACTTTGTGTCCATGTAATCCCTGAAGCTGGAGGTGGTACAGAAGAGCAGTTCAGATACTTAAAGCTACCGCCCTATATTTCTTATCCTGTACCTATACATTTAATTCATTTTCAACATGAGTTGAAGATTTTTCCTTCTCTTTGTATTTAGTTGTATCTTATGTTTTTTTCTGGTGAGTTTTGGCCCATCTTTCCAACTTTTAGAAGTTGGTTTTTGTTTGTTTCAACCTGATTCTGCCATACAATGTCCTGGTCAATACTTCCACTTCTAAACCTACTGCAAATGTAATTAATATGCCTTTTATGTCACTGATAGAAATGTTGAATGGCACTTGGCCCTAGAGAGGTAGTACTGTGATAAGGGATATAAGCTCAAGCTTGAAAAGGTCTATGCTTGACTTGTTCATCACGGATTCCCCAGCATACAACACAGGGCTCGACATAGAAGAAAAACACATCAGGTCCTAATCAATCAGTCAATTAATTAAGAGCCTTCTTCACTTTCAAACCATAGGATATTAGAATATCCTAGCTGGAAAGGGCCTTACAAGTAATTTAACTCAACATCCTCCCTGCATATAATCAGAAAATGAAGCCCAAAGAGGAGCAACTACTTACCTCAAGTTATCTACTTTGGGGGGATGGGGGGGCGGACAAAACAGATCAATGGCCCAGGCCCATTTTTAATATAGAGCATATTCCACCACACCCAGCCGTGGACTTATTAATCAATACTCTCCTATCATAATTATCTACTCCCATAACTTTACTATTATCTGTCCTGGGGGTTCCTGTAGAAACCCCTATTCAGCCAAAAGAAATACCTTTTTCCTTCTGACTTTGAGGCCAAATGCTCTTGGGTGGATAAAGATAAATCCCAACCTCCTTAGGTACTTAATTTGTCCTAATAAGGGAAAGACCCCTTTAACAGGGAGTTCCAAAAAATTGGAGTTCTAGTGGGAAAAAGACTTCCAACATTCCTCAGACACCAGCCTGGATTTTTTTCACTTTCCTTAATTCTTTAAGATTCATCCATGTTATTGCATGGAGAACATTTCTTTTTGTTGTTGTTGGTTTAAAACAACACATTTATTATCTTAACACTTCTGGAAATCAGAAATCCCAAATGGCTCTCACGAGGCTAAAGTCAAAGTGTCCTCAGGGTGTTCCTTTGTGGAGGCTCTAGGGAAGAATTTGTTCCTTGCCTTTGGCAGTTTCTAGAGTCCGCCATATTCCTTGGCTCCTGGTCCCCTTCCATATTCAAAGCCAGCAATGGCCCGTCTTTCTAACATGCATCTCTCTGCCCCTGACTCTTCTGCCTCCCTCTTGCACTTATGAGGAGCCCTGTGATTACATTGAGTCCACCTGAATAACCCAGGATCGTCTCCCCTTTAAGGATTAGCAGCCTCAATTCCTTAACATATTCACAGGGTCTGGGGACAGATGTGAACATCCTGGGGGGCCCATTATTCTGCCTGTCACAAATGTATTCTGACTATTATTCTAGTCTTTAAATATACTTCTATCTATACCATTCTTTTTTATTGTTTTTTAAAATTTATTAGAATAGTTGTAGTTTACAGAAAAGTCAGGCAGAAAGTACAGTTACCATACACACACACACACACACACACACACACACACCATTTTCCCTATTAACATTTTGCATTAGTGTGGACCTTTGTTACAATTGATGAAACATTAGTATTATATTATTAATAGTCCATAGTTTACCTCAGGATTCAGTCTTTATGTTGGACAGGTCTATTCTGGGAACAGATATAAAACCTAAAATTAAAATCATTTTAAATATACAATTCAGTGGTATTAAATACTTTGAAAATCATTTCTTTTTGATGAAGGTGTTTTGAGAGTATATGAGTGAGAGAAAAGAATAGAGAAGAGATAGGAGTAGGACAATAGTTTTGAGGAGAAGGCTGATGGTTGACTCAAGAATCAGGTGTTTGGGAAATTGAATATACTCAAAATATGGTACAAATTATTATTGTAGACTTTTCAAAAGTCTAGCCTCGACAAATATCTCCCTTCTCTCTTTCTTTGCTCTCTAGTCAGAGTTGAGATTATCGTACATCTCAGTTCCCGATATCCTATTACCCTTAGTCTGTGTGAGGCCTCATTTCTGCTTAATTTTATTATGTTTCCCATTTATTCTCTACCCCACTGCCATTCTCCTCCACCAGACACTTGCTCTCATGTGTTCATTATATGTGATTAGGTGCATTTAAATTGTTAAAACCTGTCTTGTGCTAATTTGTGTATTTATGTGTTTTAAATTTACATAAATGGTATTGCGGTATAGAGCTTGTCCTGTTTCTTTTTCACTCCGCACTATGTTTTTAATATCTCTCCATGATGAGTTGATGTGTAGTGCTTTGTAAACTGTAAATATTTACTACTGCCACTTCTGGTAATAACAATAAGAAGAATAAAAATAATTTAAGAAATTTTTTAAGCATCTACTGTATTCTAGGCACTTTGGTTGGGAGTAGAGAAATGATTGAAAAAGACATACTTCTTTATGGAGAAATATAGTACTATCTTAGTTTGCCAGACTTATGTGGCAAATACCACATAGTGGGTTGGCTTAAACATCAGAAATCTATCGGCTAACCGCTCTGAGGATAGGAGAAGTCCAAAATCGAGGCAGCAACAAGGCAGTCCTTTCTCCCCAAAGTCTGTAACATTCTGGTGCTAGCTGCCAGCAGTCCTTGGGGTTCCTCGGCTTGTATCCTGCCTTGCATTACAAGGTGATGTCCTCTCCTTTCTCTTCCAGGTTCTGTTAATTTCTGGCTTCCGACTTCCAGCTCCAGGCTCCTCCCT
Organism: Cabassous unicinctus; assembly: GCA_029593785.1. NCBI lineage: Eukaryota > Metazoa > Chordata > Mammalia > Cingulata > Chlamyphoridae > Cabassous > Cabassous unicinctus. Next base: position 10,964 of record JAQZBX010012408.1, read on the forward strand.
GTGGCTTTCCCTCACTCTGCTTCTAGTTTCTTTCTCTTTATAATGCCTCCAATAATCAGGATTAAGACCCAGCCTCCTTTAGTTAAGTTATAACTAAAAATACTGCCTTCAAGAGATCATATTTACAATGGGTTCACACTTAGAGGAATGTGGATTAAGAACTTGTCTAAACTGGGGTACATAATTCAATTTACCGTAAGTACACAAACATCTTGACATGGGTATAAATTCAATATCAGAGGTGACTAGAAAGTAATGAACCTTGTCCTTGAATCCCAAGAGTAAATATACATAATTATTTTTCAGTCTCTCCTTATTGCTTGCAGTGATAATATTTATTGAGCCTTCCTACTATATTCAAGAAAGAAACAAAAATGAACAAGTCACAGATGTAAAGATCCACAGTTCTTAACCATGAGTCCTTAAGTGGACTTCCATATTGTCATTAAATATCCATACCTGTCAATCTACTTGGGGGAAAATCAGGACCAAAGCTTTCAGAAGATTTTTAAAGACATCTGTGGCATCAGAAAATTTAGGATCACTGGTCTAGTTGTGGAATATCACATGTAAATATTGAATAATAGAATGTTAAAAATGAAACTTGGAAATGATCTAGCCTGGATCAGCCTCCTCTAGTTTACAAAAGTGAAAACTGGGGTATGTCAAGGAAAAATGACTTGGCCATAATGCCCAATGGAAATAAGAAATGGGCCACAGTCCTCATTCTGGAAGTAATTATGCATGTGACTAGGATAGGGTAAAACTGTACCGTAAAGGAATTAGGAGAGAAGGAAAGATGACATTTGCTTGAAGGTGTCAGAAAAGACCTGATGAAGGACATGGCCTTTGAAACAGTCTCAAATGATGGATTTTGAGACTTATTATTGGAAAGACCAAGATGAGAGTGGATGGAATATATGTCATCTGGGGAGAAGAAAGAAAAATAAAGCTAGGAAAGTATGAATCCTATTTGAACATTAGTCATTGTGTGTGTGTGCTAGAATGTGTGTGTGTGTGCATAGGAATAGAGGGAAATAAGTGAGGCTGGAAAGATAGGTGGTGACCCAATTGTGAAAGGTGTCAGAGACCAAGGTGAGGCCTTACACTATATGTACAATCTTAGCTATAGAATCAGGAAAGTACCAAACACCCCCTATCAAATTTCCAATGACTTCTTTAAATGCTCATACTTACTCAGCATTGGCAAATGCTCATAAGAACTGCTGGTGGGGTTGTAAATCAGTCTCTCTAGACGGCAATTTGGGAATCAGTATCAAAATGCTTTGAAAAGTTGCTTTTGACTGAGCAATTCCTCTTCTAGGAATTTATTCTAAGTAAACATTAATGAATGTGCACAAAGATCTAAGACCATCATTGCAGTGTTAGTTCTAGTGATGAATAATTAGAAATCACCTATTGTCCTATTGTGTGGACAATAGGTAAAATAAATTGTGACGAGAAAATACAGTGATTAAATATCATTTTTTAGAAGAATAGTTAATGACATGGGGAAATGTTCATGACAAATTGTGAAGATTTTAAAATTTGTTTTGATTATTTTACCTTCCCTATTATGTTTTTCTCAAATGAGAAGCCTGAGCTTTTGAATTTGCCTATGTGCCTTATTTGTACAGAAAGCCCATGATACAATTTTAGGGAAATAAAGCAAGTTTAAGTATATATATCATTAGTGTACAAAAGTATATAAAAACATGTTTATAAGCTAAAAGGATACTCATCAAAAACTTAATAGTGGTTATCTCTATGAAATTAACATTTAAAATTTTTTACTGTTTCTGTTTTAGGTTTTAAAAAGTAACGTGATACTTTTTAAAGCAGAACCATAACAGTGACGTGTGGGAGCCCTGTATGATGTTATGCATGTTTGTTCTGTGAGTTCACAATTTTCAGTATGCACTTATTCTTTATGTCTGTCCATGTGTGAATGATATACTTCAATAAATTGTTTTAAAAGAAAAGAAAAGTAACATGTGATACATTTAAAAACAGAACAAAAACAGGTGCTATTTTTAAAAAGAGAGCAATTCCTGAAGGCTGTTTATTTTTCACTGAGGAGGTTAGTCTAGCCAGCGTTATTTCTGACCTTTGTAATGCATATCAAAATGCCACATGGCACTTCCTTTTCTCAGTTCTTCCTATCTCTGAAACTTGTTTAGACTGGGATAATTTGGGTCTTCATTCACCTCTTAGTACCTCCTCCCCTTAGTGATCACCTCTACAATCCCACTCTCTAAATATGAGTGTCTCCAAAGACTCCCTCCAAACACATATTCAAAAATGACTCCCGAGGAAAGTTACTTCTGGTCATATTATTAACAGTGGCACCACTGATCAAATGACACCAGTGTCAGCTGCTAATGACCCTTCCACTGGTAAATGCAGACAGATGAGGAAGCAGGCTTCTCTCTAACTTGCCCTGACCTCCTTCCAGCCGGATATCTCTTCATACAGGAAACTTACCTGTTCACTCTAGACTGCAAATTCCATGATGTCATGTCAGTAGGTACTTCCTAGATATGGGGGCTCTGCCACTGACCCCCAAAAGTGGAAAAATCTGCCAGTTTCTCCAGATATTGCCCAATGAAGATCCATCCCACTGTCATGCAAAAATAGTCTTGACTCAGCTATCTGGAAACTTGGGGATTTCCCATTAACAGTAAAATGGATAAATATTTTGTAGTATATTCATGCTTTGGATGACTATACCCCCGTAGGAAGAAGGAACGGTTGATAGGGGAATTCTGGAGAGCCAGTAATGTTCTGTTTCTTGTTCTGGGTGCTGGTCATAAGAGTGGGTTCAGCTTCTAAAAATCCATTGAGTTCAAAAATCCATTGAGCACACTAATACTATGTATGCACTTTGAGGTATGTATGATATGCTTCAATAACATTTAAAAAACTAACAAGCAAAAATCATCTAGAGAACACTATAGCCACTCTCAGAGCAAGGGTGCTGGTTATCTTAGTTGGAACAGTGCTGAGCTTGCCAAGAGACCTATGGTTTATAGGCCTCTTAAGGGTGAAAGGAAGGAAGAGGGAGCATGGGAAACAGAAGTGACCCAAATGCATGGAAACCTCCTCACACGGTCTCACAGTCGGAGGAATTGCCCAGGTGGTGTACTTCGGGGGAAAGAGTGCAGCTAGAGTGTCAGAAGCCAGGCGTCCATTCCCAGCCCTGCCTGTGGACACTTGGGCCCTTGAGCACCTCACCTTTCCTCCTTGCACAACAGTTCAACCAACTAAAAATTGAGGGTATTTGACCTTAAAAAAATGACGACTGGACCATATGTTTAAGAAAAGGCAAAATTTGGAGGGAAAAGTACTAAAGAAGTATAGCAAGGACTGATGGAGTCATTTTTATTAGAAAGCAAAGGCCAATGTTTACAAGTCACTCTCAGGGCTCCCAGAGACAGGATGTAAGCTGAGCCGTGATAAAGCTCATATTTTCCGGAATAGAACGGGATGGCTGCTGTGTCAGCTGAGCGCTTGCCGTCAGCAAAGCCGGAGCCTTCTGTGGGCTGTGTTCACGGCACGTTCTTGGTTTGTCTGGGCTCCTGATCAAAGTCCCTTTGAGAAGCACAGAACTCGTTCCGCCCCATTTCCCCTCCAGTGTGAGTGGTCCATAAGCCACAGTCGGTCTTCTACTTCTCCATCCTTCTGAGTTTTCCTTCCAGCATCACCCTTGCTAACCCAGCTCTGTTAGCAACTTTGCTCTGCTATACACAAATGCGTGCACACACACGCATGTGTTGGCGTACCTGTGTACAGCCTGGATCCAACCAGCTATGAACAAACAAACTGGTAGTTTAACTGAATCCAGCTGTTACAGAACTTGACACCAGCAGTTCCCAAACTATGTTCTGTGCAACATTAGCAGAAAGGGATATTCAGACATATTCATTGACCAAAGGATGTGTGATCAAATATGCTTGGGGAATGCCAGGTTCATTAAAGTGTTTCCTCTACCCTAGAACTTCTCAGAGCTTTTGATATGTATAGTGAATGTTCAAGAGGACACAAAAAGATACAAAGAGACTTCAATATATTTTCTAAGGCATACATAGTAATTCCTCAGGCAACCTGGTTTAGGAAAACCGGTAAATTCATTCATTTAACAAACATTTATTAAATGCCTACTATGTGTCAAGTATTGTTCCAGGGACAGTTATGATGGGTCTTTCCCAAGGTCCTTGTCTTCATAGAATTTTTATTCTAGAGGCAAGAAAAGACAATCAACGGATAAGATAGCTCAGAGAATAATAAGTTCCATGTGGAGGAATTAGATGTCCACATAAAAGCCTCTCTGGGAGCTATTTGAGCTAAAACTTGGGGGTAAAACATGAATCAATGATGGGAAGAGTGGGGTGGGAGGGCATTCCAAGCAAACTGAACAGGAAGTACAAAGGCCTGAAAGCAGGAAGACCTAGGCCTGCTCCAGGACCAGACAAGTTCTGCCCAAGCTGGAGGTGAGTGACGGACAGAGAGTGACAGGAAATGAGGTTGGGGAATGTGCAGGTTTCAGATCAATAGCGCCTGGCAGGCCAAGATCTCAGACAAGGGTAATTAAAGCTACTGGGGTCTTTAAGCATTGAGGCCCTGGCAAGAGAGATGGAGAAATGTGGGCAGGTTAGAGACGTAGCTCGTAGGTTAGAACTGACAAGACACTCCAGTATAACTCTCTGGACTCTTGCAGTGCCTAAGCACCTGACCTGTGCTATGGTGGCATTCTCTTGTTTCCCTGAGACTCTCCTAAGTCAGGGGCTGATCCCCTCTCTCTAGGCTGTAAGCAGAAAGCAAAGTGCAGAGATTGGATATCAATTACCACCCCCACCCCAAATAAACCTGCAAACTACTTCCAGGTATTCATTCTTCTTCTCTTCCCTATGCCACCATGACTCTTGTTTCTTTCATTTCTCCTTCATAGCACCCAATAAAGAACTTTGCACGGGGTTGTTGCACTGCTGTTCCCAGACAGAAACTTCCAGAAGCCCTCTAATAAGCTTATCTTGGCCCCTTCCCTTACAACGCAAAGTCTGGTAAATCAGCTGGACATCAGCTGATTTGTAAAATAACAAAAGAACATACTCAGCTCGTCATTGATCGATCAGGGTTTTTGTTTTTTATTCTGTACCAATCTGTTGCATGATACTGTCTAGCCAGACCCATCTGTCTGAGCATTGGCTTCCTAAAGAGAGGGGTCTAACGTAGTTGGCTCTTGGGAGCCCTTATCCACTTCCATTCCACAAGAAGAAGTCAAGATTAAATATGTTCTTTCTTAGGATGTTTTGAGATGCATATTTCCTCTAAGTTATGAGGAAAAAACAAAACAAAACAGGCTTTTGCCCTGTCCTACTGCAATTTTCAGGGAAGCATCTGGTTAGAAAGAAGAAAAGAATTGACGTGAGATTAAAAAAAAATCTTCATGTCCCAGACCTGATGGCCCAAATCTGAAGACCTGAGGCTTTTGCAAGATGGAGGTCACATTTCCAAGGTCATGATCTCTGCAATCAGCCCTATTGCTGTTTTGGAAAAAGTTAGCAGATCCTTCAGCTAACAAATGTTCTTAAGCCTAGCAACATATACCCAAATGGGTGCTTTTTCTTGTCGTCCACCCCATTCTGTCTGCCCCCAGTGTACTCTCAGGAACACTTACTCCCACAAATAATTTGAAGATCCAAGCTATTAATTAAAGAAATTGTAACAGATGAATCAGAAGAGTTTCAGGAAGAGGAAAAGAATTTATCCTGTCGTCTTCACCACACTTCCACCTGTGCCTTACTACAGCCCTAAAGGAAATGTATGAACTTTCACACCAGGGAAAAAGAAAGAAAGAAAATAACGTTAGCTGAGCACCTATTGTGTATCATAGCCTTTCCTGGTTATCTTATCCTCACAACAATCCTGTGAAGTCATCCCCTCTAAAATACGGAAACCTGGAGGCTGATTGTCCAACAGCACACAATCATTATGAGATGAAACCAGGATTTGAAGCCATCTCTCTGACATATGATGAATTATCATATGAAGAAAGAAGTCAGTAGCTGGAGAGTGATACTACTGATCTCCAGACAAAGCAGAAACTACAATGGAACAAACAGTAGCTTCTCATGTCTTCCCAAGCTAATTTCCTGAACTGAGGTTTTTCAGATGAAAATTTGGTCGGTGGAAAGAATTTTACCGTATCACTCATTGAACATTATCTAACCACATCCTAATCAGTCTCTTTTTTAGATGGCTTCATCTGCTATGTTATCCTCTGGTTCCACCTCTGTTTGAACTTTGAGAATAATTAAAGAACCAAAAGAAAAATAAATATGGCTCCTAAAGCCTGCAAATAAGGACAATAATGAGAGTAAATATTGTGACTCCCTTTAGCCAGTATCATATAATTATTGAGAAGTCACTAGATTATAATGCTTAAATTCATCTTTGTCTCCCATCCAGGAACTTGGCACAAACCTGGCCAAGAGGAATATTTGGAAATTCAATTCCTAATTGAATTTTGAAACTTTAATGCCAAACCTGACTGAGGAGAAACTCCATGTGACCATGCTAAATACTGAATCATCCACAGTAACTAACAGAAATGGGTGATCTAAGATTGTGTTTGTCCCCCTTCTAACTCTATCACCATTAAACACAGATATTAACTTTCCCTTTGGCACCATGTTTCTGGGCATGTTAATCAAAGGACCGCTTAGGAAGGATTATGTATTGTATTATTTCATGGTAATAAGAATAGCTAATGTTTATCGAGTGTTTGCTGTGTGCCAGGCACTGTTCTAAAGAGCTCGTTTAATCTTCACAACAACCCTAAGGTGTCGGTACTGTTATGCCCCAATTTAGTATGAGGAAAGTGAAAACTTGGATTGCACAGTGATTGAAGAAAGCTGCCATTTATGATCACGTTGTCTTTCTACTGAAAATATTCAATAATACAGTACAGCTCTCTCAAGGAGAGAACATGGGATCATTTCAAGGCCAATTCTTGACAGGTCTGAAGTGAAGGATTTTACTTCAAATAAATGCCAAAAAGCAGATATAATGCAAGCTTGGAATGAAAATTGCCACCACCTGAATTCCAAATTATTTAGTGCTTCCCCAGCCCTGGAAACTCAAGCCTTCCCTTTGTACCCCCTAAAAATCCATCAATGCAATTACCTCTACTGCTAAATCTCTGTATCTTAGGAAGTTGTGTGACAAGACACATTTGAGTTTCAATCTGGCCAGAATATTGTTCAGTTTTTAATTTAGGGATCAAATTCTTCGATTTCAGATAAAATGGCTACACCAAGTATTGTAGGGAGAGGAAGAACCAAGTGGGCTCAGCATACTTGGACATTTTTTTCCACCTCTGCAACTAACAGCTGAGGGACCGGAGTGGGGATAATTTTACCTTTCACAAGTGAAGGAAATGAAGACTTTGGCCATAAAAACTAAGATCTTTTCCAACTTAAACTTGCTGTAACCAGCACTTAGAATGATCAGTTTCACAACCAATCTGTTCTATTTAGTTCAATTATGGAAGCTTTCAAAGAAAGTTTCTTGCAGCTGGGCAAATCACTTTCCTTCTAAGGTTTTAAAATTCTATTTTTCAAGTGTCCTCCATTGCTGCTCCTTGACCTCCTTTCACCCTGTGGGTCTGTCAATCTGGTAACCATGTGCAGAAACCCTTTATGATCTGAGATAGGAGGTCCAAACGGGGATATTTGGGTGATTTTAAATAGCAAGTGTGTCCCTCAGGCCAGAGATGGCCAGGACTGGTATGCTAAGCTCAAGTCTCACTTCCCCAATTTCATATTCCAGCAATGGTAAGGAATTCAGTATGTAAACTTTAAATTACTTACAGGACAAGAATAGTCAGATTATTAAGTGAAGGGCACAAGAATTCTGCTAAAATCAGTTCAGTCTCCAAAATCGTCCCAGCCAAAGAGCTTTTCAGTAGCAAGGTCAGCAAGCAACCAAGGCAAACGCTTCTGAGTGGTTGGAGGTGACGTTGATTCTGACCTGTAGCTGTGAATCGTGGTACTTGGACCCTCACTTTGATTTCTGCTAGTTTCATGCAAGCTTGTGATTATCCCTCTATTTCATGTGAAAATCTTGAGGCAATCTGCCATGTAGATGACCTTGATGGCACTGGGCAATGAAAAGGGGTCAAAGCAGGACAGGCAGCCCCACACCCATATATGTGCCCATCCTTTGTCTGGATAGCCAACCATGGACCCAAGCCGCTTGCTGCCACCCAGCCACAGGTACTCCCAGGGAGTGATTTCCCAGCATTTTCTTACTTAGGAAAAGATTTTGAGCAAAAGTCACTTTGGATTGAGATTGACTTTGCCCCCATATTTTACAGAAACACTTAAAAAAATTTTTTTTTTAATGGATTGAACTCCTTTCTTTTGGAAGGCTACTGAGAAGGGATTTAATGTTGCCAGTGTTGTCTGTTATTGTCGGCTTAAAAAATGCATATGGTATATATGTCAACTTTAGGAGGGAGCACTAAAACCAAAGAAACTTAACAGCAACCCTGAGCCACCAGAAGAATGGTCGTGGGAAACTGAGGCCTAGCTCGTTGCCAAGCTTGTGTGGGGATGCCAAAAGGCCTTCCTGTTCCAGTTTGATGACGAGAGTCCTAGTCAGAGGCTGACGTCCTCTGCCCAGGACTTCCTGAGCCGTTATTTCTAAATCTGGACCAAAGGCAACAAAGCGTCAATGCTACATTCCATTCCTTATGTGAGAAAGCCCTGCGAAAGTTCCATCCTTGGCAAGGGAGAAGGGAGAGGAGAATGTGGAACTGCATGTTTTAAAGGCAATTTTTCCCTGTCTTTGCTTGGAAAGACCTCTCTTCAAGAGAAAAGAAACATTTAAATGTGTGCCTGTGGGCATGAAAACTCTATTCTTTTGAACAAAGGTCTCTAATAGTGAAACAAGAACACCCTGCTGGGATCTATGGTTATTACTCTAACAGCAGAGACTACCAGGTATGGAATGTGGACTGTAGAGCAGATGCTGACCATGTAGTAGTAACTCATTTAATTCAAACAAACCTCTGCAGGGAAGGCATTTATTCCCATTTTTTAATGAGAGAGGTAAATGACTTCTGTAAGGCCTAATAAAGAACAGAGCTGGAATTCAAATCTGGGTCTGGCCTGACTCCAAGGCCACAGCTTGTAACTGCTCTGCAGCAGTTTCTTACAGGGTTACACACAGGAATGGATTCTGGTTTTGTGGGGCCTGTAGTTTATTCATTTGGGGAACCCTATTTAAGAGAAAAAATACAAAATTAGTATTAAAGTGAAAATATATTTAGAATGAGAAAGGAAACCACAATTCATTTTTTGATGTTTTAAGCTGATAAATATTATAAACATCACACACATCAGAAAAATAACCTAGCATCTTTATTAATTGCCTGCCTGACACATTTCTATATCTTTTTTACATTTTTATTGCAATAATTTTATACATATATTTTTAGAGAGAATAAAAAAATAGGTCAGTCTTTCATGGCACATGATTGATGAAAATTCATTTTTTTCTCTTATAGATTACCTAGAAAGTTTATTCATCGTCACAGCTCTTACTTGGAAATGTCATGTGAATTTGGGCAGTGTTTTAGTTTCCTAGGCTGCTCAAGCATATACCATGAAGTGGCTTAATAGGAATTTATTCACTCACGGTTTTGAGGCTGGGAAAATGTCCCAATCAAGGCATCATCAAGGCAATGCTTTCTCCCCAAAGGTTATGGCATTCTGGGGCTGGCTGCCAGTGATCCTTGGTTCTTCTGTCACATGACAAGGTACATGGCAGCATCTCCTGGTCTCTTCCTTCTCTTCCAGGTTCCATTTCACCTTCTTGCTGTCTATGGTTTTCTCTGTTTGTGTCTGATGTCGTTCTCTTATAAAGGACTCCAGTAAGGATTGAGAGCCATCGTTTTTGAGGTGGGCCATGCCTTAACTGAAGTAACCTCATCAAAAGGTCCTGCTTACAGTGGGTTCACATCTAGAAGAGTGGATTAGATGTAAGAACGTGTATTTCTAGGGTACATACAGCTTCAAACCACCAGGGGGAAATTATATCATGTTCTTTCATATTATATATATGAAGAATTAGTATTTAAATTCTATGAGTAAAATAAATATTTAGAAGAATACTATACAGACCAGCTCTTGGCTCTATACATTTCAAACCTTGTTTCTCCTCCACTCCTCACAATCCTCAAGTACCAGTTTCCATAAGACATGCTCAAATTGCAATATGATCTCTAACCCTGTACCTTCATGTCACAGCACCAGATGCATTGGCATGGTAGATGGTATTTGTGGAAGACATTTCTCCTCTGAGATGGGCAGCAATAACGTAAGCATACATAAAAGTGACCATGAACCGCATAATACATCCCACTAAATCCAAACAAAATGCATTCCTAACTCAACTTCCATTTACCCAGATCCCCGAAATGCTCACAGCCACTCCATGGCCCCTGTACCAAAAGGGAGTGTAATGGGGCAGAAGTAGGAGGGAAAGTAGACAGCAATCTTAACCCATTATACTTGAAATATATCTTACTCTTGCAAGTGTTATAAAAACACATGGCGGGAGTGGATGTGGCTCAAGCAGTTCGGCACCTGTCTACCACATGGGAGGTCCTGGGTTCGGTTCCCGGTGCCTCCTAAAGAAGACGAGCAGAAAGCGAGCACAAACAATGAGGTGAATAAATAAAATAAAATAAATCTTAAAAAAAAAACAAAACACATTGCCAAGTGCTAATATACCTTGCATAAAAGGGCCCATGCAAATGAGGGTCCCTGAAGTTTATGTTTCATTGGCTTCTTTGGAAACCCACTCCTGAACACAGATTAGAGAAGAGATCTCTATCCTTTGGAAGGAGGGAAATCCTCTTCACTACCTTGCTAAGTTTGATGCTTGAATGTTAAGATCATTTATATTTAAGCTTTTACTACAAACCTAGAGCTAAAATAGAGATAATCCCTTAGGGAGAGTATCTGCCTATTATATTTGACCAAAAAAAGAAAAGAATGTATAAGGAGCTGGATTACTTTCACTGAGATTTTCCTGATAATCGGTGGTGCTAGAATTTGATTGGGTTTATTGGGAGCCAGAACTGTCAGAGTGTTGCCCTCCCCTCTGCATTCTCTGGAGATGGGATCTCAATCTCCTGATTGACAGCAAAGCAACTATTACCATGACATAGACTCCTTTTTTTCCAGGTTTGAGAGAGAGAGAGAGAGAGAGGGAATGTCATAGACATGCTGAAATCAGGAGGTGAAACCTCGTGCTTCCCCCACACCTTCTGCTCCCTTCCACAGGTCTTATGTCTCCTTTCAAAGGCTTGTATTGGTCCATATTGTCTTGGATTTTTGAATATCTAAGAATCTCAGTAAATTCCAAGTTCCAGATGGTATTATAGACAGAGAGTTAGTTCTTCCCTCTGAGGAAGCAAAAAAAAAAAAAAAAGAGAGAGAGAAAGAGAAAAGAAAGTAAAAGGAAAAGCAGAGAGAAATTACGTATGAGATCAAGAGGTAGCCACTTAGAAGTTGGGGTCCCTGTTAAGAAAGGGGGATGGCGGGGCAAGAGGAGGGGAGCAGCAGCTCTCCTTTCTCTGCCTTGGAAGGGGAGAAGCATTTCCTAACTCATAAAGTTAGTGAGGATAAAATGGTGATGTATATAAAATCCTAGCACAGCCCTGGTACCACCTCTCCAAATGACATCTCTCCATCCCAGTGGCGGGTTCCGTTCTTACCGCCTCTCCTCCTGCCCCTTAGGAACACCCCCAGCTAAGGCGAAAACTCTCCTTTCTCTCTCCTCATTCTACCTCTACATGAGAGGAACCCTGTGGAGACGTGCTGGGCTCAGTTGCGAAAACTTCAAACCTTATAATACACCCGGAAAAGCAAAAGGATCTACTCTAACAATTCAGCTCACAATATAAAGGCAGGAAATCAGCTCAAATGAAGACAAGACAAAATTATACGAATTGGGGTAATGGTTTTCACCAACACATCTGGCAAAGACGGAAGCTAAAACCTGAAAAGACAAATGAGAGGAGGAAGGTTAGGATAATACATGTCCCAAAACGTGGTCCATGTTTCCTGCTACAAAATAATTCTATTTTTAAATGTTGGGGGAGTAACGCATATTAATGCCCCTCCTGGGGATTCACCATGCACACTAGCATGGTAAATATTCTGAGAAAGTCTACTGTAAAGAAACCAGTTGACCTTTAATGCACGATTTCCAAAAGCTATTTGACGACATTCTTTGGTGTTTTTTTCCCCTCTCTTTTAGGTAACACCTATTACCATCTGTTCTAAGGCATACACACTGAGAAGTGCTGGTATAGGGGAAAATCATGAGCTTTGTCAGCAAACCTAGTTTCCAATCGCCACCTGTTCACTTGCTTGCTGTGGGGCCCCGGGGAAATTTACTTAACCTCTCTGAGTCTCCATATCATCATCTTTAAAATTAAGCTGATAATTCCCACCTCATAGGGTACCATGAGGATAAATAAGCAAGCATATTGCTTGGCATCTGGTGGGAGTCCAATAAATGGTAATCACTATATATTAAAAAAAAAAAAAAAAAAGACACCTTGTGGAATGGAGGTTGTGAGGCTCTTCCCCAAATCCCCTTCAGGAATAAAGGAAGGACTCATTTGCCCAGCTGCTGGGATTGCTGCTAGAAAACAGCTGTCAGTTCTCAGCCTTCTTCGGGAATTGCCTTGGCAGAAGAGAGCTGTCTTGCCCGAGGGCACGCCCCCTTCCTTGGAGCACACCAAGGTGGGAGCAGGGGCCGCAAAGTTTAGTTGCCTCACCCTATTTAAGGACAAGTCCCTGCCCTCCTCTCCTCTCCCCTCCCATCCCCCCCCACCCCCTTGTCTGCAGCTGCCAATCCAGAGAGCACTCCTTAACAAACCTCCTGCACATGAATTTCCACCTCAAGGTTAGCTTCTGGGGAACCCAGCCTGCACCATTTGTATGCTAATAGCCCACCTTTCACCCAGATAAGATGCTGCTATTACAGTCAGTCACATTTGCTGCCCTGGCAGAAGTCCCAGAACTTTAGATAGCAGGAAAGAGAGAAACACACCACTGAAAGGGCCTCAGCAAGACCCAGGTTTATGCATGTAAATAAGTTTGAGTTCCTTAAAGAAATGCACCACGAACCAGGAAAACATCCTCCCTGTCAATGACTGTGGCTGGTTCTCTCAGTAAGACAGGATATGGCCTTGCTCCTCAAGATGTGTCCATCAGCATCACCTGAGGCACTTCTAAACAATGCTGCTTACCAGGCCCACTCCCAGAATGGTCTTAGTGGGTAGGTCTGGTATGATAGCAGGGACTGACGTTTGTGGCATACCCTTCAGATGATGCTGATGTAGGCCATACTTGGACTACCTTGGAGAATCAGCGCAGCAAACATTTTCTATAAAGGGCTAGACAGTAAATATTTCAGGCTTTGCAGGCCATATCGTCTTTGCAACTGCTCAACTCTACCTTTGTAGCCCAAAAGCCGCCGAAGACAATATGTAAATGAATGAGAATGGTTGTGTTCCAGTAAAATTTTATTTACAAAAACAGGCGATGGGCTGGATTGGCCATAGGTCACCATTTGCAAATACCTGCCCTAGACCTTTGTTACTCAAGGCATGGTCCTCGCATCATCAGTATCATCTGGGAGCCTGTTAGAAGAGCAGAATCTCAGGCATATTGAATCAGAATCTGCAATGGAACAAGATCCTCAGGTGGTTTGCATGTATGGTTGAGTTTGAGAAGCAATGGTATATTGTGTCAGTTGGAACATGGTCACAGATTAATATTGCCATGTGCTGGTTAGCTTCTTTCTTTTCCATGATTAAACAGTAAAGAACAGAGGCTGAGCCAACTATTTTGCAAAAGTATGCCATTTGAAGCAGGTTGGTTCCAGACAACCCTCTGCCGAGCAAACCAAGTAAGTTCTGACCTTCTAACTGGGAGCCAGCGGTTAATTTTTTTGTTGTTCAAAAGAGCTTTTTATAACTAAAACAAAAAGTTGAGGTGCTGTCTCACTCATTTCCACTTGAACAATCCTTTCTAAAGAGAGGATTCATACATTTCTTTTTTGACAGCGGTAAGAATTTGGAATACTCAGTTGATGCCTTTTTGCTAGAATAGCAATTTAAAAATTAGAATGCAAATTAAATATGAATTGCTTTAACCTCTGTTATAGGTACACTGGACTTTTCAATGCTAGGTATTACTTCCTCATCACAGCACCAGATTTCAATTTATGCTTCCTCTCATGAAGAATAAACATTTTTGTAAAAGATACAATCAAGTGCCATAGGGAGAGTGAAAAAAAAAAAATAGAAGAAACCTTTTTGTCTCTGAGAGGAAGTAGGGTGGAAACGATCATCTGGGTTATGAGGCACTAGAACATTTCTTTCTGAACTCACACCGTCCTGTTTTTCCAGTAAAGTCTCTGCAATGCTGCATTAGTCAAATGATTCTGCAACATCATTTAAATGACATAAGTGTGTGCCTGTGTCTGAGCATGATCTGAGGGAGGACCTGTACCAGTCCATCTGTTCCTCTGGAGAATCTATCCAGAATTACTTCTATTAGAAACTCAAAAACAACGGGCTTCCTTTGGCAGGGTGGCCCTGGAAAGTGGATATAAAAGGCCATTGTGCCAGAAGAATCATCTTCCTGAGAGACACCATCAGCTTAAAGGGCAGATGCACCTTATTCTCCACTTGGCTCAAGCCCTGAAAAGAGCCCAAAGATGCTGTCTTAACTGGACCTAATATTTCACCCTCTAAAGCAGCAGTCAGCAAACTTTTTCTGTAAAGGATCAGACAACAAATATTTTAGGGTTTGTTGGCCACAGGTGTCTGCGGCCACTATTCAACTCTGCTATTATAATGTGAAAGCAGCCATAGACAATATGTAACCAAATGGACATGGTTGTGGTCAATAAAACTTTATTTAGGAAAAACAAAAACAAAAAACAGGCAAGGGGTTGGATTTGGATTACAGGCTTTAGTTTGCTGATTCCTGCTGTGGTCTAAACTACTGCTTCTCAAACTTTAAAGTGCATAGAATCATCAGGGTATCTTGTTAAAATGCAGATTCTGATTCAGTAATTCTGGGTGAAGCCTGAGATTCTACATTTTTAAATAAGCTCCCACATGAAGCAGTTGCTGCTTGTCCATAAGTAGGAGGGATGCAACCTGAAATCATCTAGAGAGCTGTAAAAATACTAATTCCTGGGCCCCACATGCCAGAGATTCTGATTTAATTCATCTGGGGTGAGACCTGAGCATCAGGATTTTTTTGAAAAAACTTCCCAGGAGATTGTGATGTGCAGCTAAAGTTGAGAATACTGCACGGCAGATGGATGAAAGGCTCCAAAATTTATCTGATAAGGATTAAAATCATTCTTCAAATTTCTGAAATGGAAGATTTGCTCAGAGTGATGGTATCCTTTGAGGAAAGAGTTCTACCCGAGAGAACGACATTATTTCTTATATCCCTGAATTAGCCAAAAAGGATTAGATTTAAAGCACAAGCAGAGGAATAAACCTCATAGAAGAGATGAGCCCTTTCCTCTAAGACTGGGACACGAAGAGGAGGACAAGATTTTGTCAGGATGTAGTCTAGAACAGGGGTTCTTAACCAGGGGTCCGTGAGCTTGAATTGAAATTCAAAAAAACATTATTCTTGTGGGGACATGTTGGTGAGGGTGTGATATATTTATTAAATAATACACAGTATAGTGTGGACTTAGTAAGGGGTCCATGGTTTTCGCATGACTAGCAAAGGGGTCTGTGAAACAAAAAAGGTTAAGAACCCCTGGTCTAGAAGTTGGGGCATCCTGTCAGCTGTCTTGTACAGGAGTAGATATGTAGCCAGCAAACCTTTCTGAGCACTTAGCCTGTGCCAGGGAGGGTCATCGGCCAAGTGAGGGAGATGAAAGTGGAGGAAAAGACTAAAAGATTCTTATGAACATCTAGAGTAGCTTTTCTATAAACAATATGAGAGGGAACCTGTAAGGGGACAAATGCATTTCCCAGTGTTGTAGCGGCCAGCTGGTAGAGGTATTGTTAACTGAATAGAAGGAAGAATTTGCTTACAGTAAAAACTGTCCAGAGCTGTAATGGGCTTCCATCAGAAATGGTGAACTCCCAGTCACCAGGAGGGTTTCAGCCATAGGTGAGTCCAGCACTTTTCATCTGCAAATCTAGTTATCAAAAATAGCTATGTGCAGGGCATTACTAAGTTTGGCTAATAATAGTTAAACTACCAACCTTTTCAAATGAATGACTTAAAAATACACTTTAGAATATAATCAAGGCTGTCTCTGTAATAGTATCCCTCCAAATTACTTGCATTATTGATTTACTCTGAGTGGAAGAAAAAGGAGTGGTGCAAAATCAGTCTGCCAGGAATTGCACATAACCCACAAGCGCTTATCTCATCAGCAGAGGTAACATATCTCACATGTGAACATTATCCATCCCGTGGGGGAGGGGTGGTGGAAAAATGGGCTGAGAACTGCTGAGACAGAAGACAATGAGGTAGTGAGGAATCCAAGACTTGGATGCAGAGTGGGGGGGCTTGAATTTAACAGCAGTGAAAAATCCTTCTGTAATTCTAAGAAAACACCTGTGCTTCTAGTCATTATTTTAGATTGAAAGTGTAAGCTTCATGTAAGAAAGGAATGAGTTACTGCATAAGTTTTTCAGGACGTGAGGTCCTTTAGAGAATTGCTCCCTGGTCTTTGATTGAGGGAGAATCTTCTTCCATATCCTGAGTCTGGGTCAAGGTTGCCATTTTCCCCTCATATCCAGATGGTGAAGCTACCCCATCTTGCTTCATTATGATTATTAAAAGCATCATCTCCTGCATAGCTTGCAATAAACTATAATCCTTAAATCCCAGAGTTGTTTTCTGAAATGGATTAGATGTTGTTGCCAAAAAATTTCATAGCTAGAGGGAGGCAATGTGGCATAGCAGCATGCTTGGGTTCAAATATCAGCTTTACCACTTTCTAGGTGGTGACCCTAAGTACGCTTTCCACGCAGGGCTAGCCTCATCATTGGTTAAACAAGGATGATGGTGTCTACTCGTAGGGTTATTACGAGGAAATAATATATGTCGAGTACTTAGAATAGCACCTGGAAGGTACAAAGATGAGTGCTATGTTAGTAATTATTGTGTAATCCTTGCCTTCTAGAAGCTGGAAGAAAGCTGCACCTAGGTGGATATACTTTTATAATGTATGCAGCCAACAAAATAAGAACACAAAGCAAAACCCAAATTAGATAGTGGATATTTCATTACTTCTCTTTTTTATAGATACCACTTGTTTATAAAATTAAGTACCAATTCTTTAGCTTGGCATCAAAGTCCTTCATGATTTAATGCCAGCTTTTCTACACTCATAACACAGTCTTCCGCATCAGCTAAATAACCTGTACCCTAACCAAACCGGACCACTTACTGGTTAGTAGGCTCCCTACCTTCTCATCTCTAAAATGTACTCATCACATTTACTCAACCTGCAATATAATCTTTACTCATCTTTGCTGGTCAATTTCTTTCCCATCTTTACAGTCCAGGCCAAATGACCTTTTCCATGAGCCTTTCTTTAAAACCCTAGCAGATAGAATTTATGTATCCTCTCTGTGCTGCCTTAACATTTAATGCCTTGAATACCACATGCTCTTTTGGTTTAGAGTTATTTTGTAAAATCCCACCCAAGTGTAAGTGCCTTGAAAGGTAGGGATTGTTCCTTATTCATGTTTATATCCCTTTCTTCTGACCCCACCCCACCATGGCCACCTATAAAATATACACAGAGCAAGCCCTGGTGCCTTATTCACAGTAGGCATTTGGTAAATGTGGGCTGGGTAGGTGAATCTCTGGGATGTAGGTAAGTATATTGTTGTCATGGAGATTTGGAAAGGCACCCTATATAGCCCAAGTGGGTGTCTTAATTTGCCAAGGCTTCTATAACAAAATACCACAAACTGGCTAAGACAATAGGAATTTATTGTCTTACAGTTTGGAGGCTAGAAGTCCAAGATTAAGGCATCAGCTTGCCTTGCTTTCTACGAAGTCTATAGCATTCTGGTGGAGCCTGCTGGCAATCAATCTCTGCCTCCATCACATGGCCATCTATCTCTTTCTGACTCCTCCTGTGGCTTGTACTTCAGTGTCCAAATTTCCTTTGCTTATAAGGACTACATTAAGGCCCACCCTGTTTCAATTTGGCCTTATCTTAATAGGGTCTTCAAAGATCCCATTTATAAATGAATTCATACCCACAGGACCAGGATTAGGACTTGAACATGTCTTTGTGGGGGAGGTGATTCAATCTACCACATGAGGCAAGAAAGAGTAGATGGCTCTAACCCAGTGACTGCAAGCATTTATTAATATTAGATATTTAATGTCTGAGAACAAATTCTTGCACACACTTAGTTTTAGACAACTTTCTGGTGCTAACCACACCCAAGCCAGTTATAAAAGAGCTGTTCCCCCTCCCCCAACCTCTGTTGAAGCTGCCAACAAGTCAGAGTGTTTGTTCCACCACACTCCACCTTCCAGCTGGAGTTGATTGGGCCAAGGCAACCAATCTGCATAAAGCCTAGTAACCTATGGCTAGGTGAAGACATGACAAGCTCAGCCAACGACTCTCTCACCTAAGGATTTGGAGTTGGTACATGGAAATGCTCAACCCAGGAGCTATGAACACCAGAATTGCTGTAATAATAATAACAGTAGTATTTATTGAGCATGTACTACATGCCAGTCATTGTGCTCAGTATTTAAGGACGTATCTCATTTACTCCTTACAACACTCTATGAGATTGGGCCAATAGCAATTGGCCCCTATTTACAGATGAGGAAACTGGAACACAGAAAAGTTACGTGTTAAATCAGGAATGAAATTCAAGCAATCTATCTTCAGCACCTCTGCTCTTTACCACTGTGCTAAACTATTTTCCAAGGGCAGGGCAGGTCAAGGTGAAATGTCCTGAAGACTCCAAAGATGGGGCATACATTTGAGTGTCATGATAAGCCAGAAAGTAAGCAAAGGAAGTCAATACATGGAGGGAAAAACAAGAGGAGGAGGAGGAGCAAAGAGAGAAACAAAAAGATTGCGTGGTCGTAGAGAGAGAGAGCAGCCTCATTTCCCAGCAGCCTGGCAATATTGTCTTTCCTGCCTTAGGATTTTGAGTTCCCCATTGATTATGATAAACTGCCCTTCGCTTGAGCCAAATCTATGGGGCTTTCTTTCAATGAAAGAACTTGTGTGAACTTGTTAAAGCCTTTGTCTTCAGATCTAATATTCAGCCTGTGGACATAGATGTCACACCCATGGCATGGCTCTCCATCCAGGTCAGCTCCAACTCTGAAGACTCTCACACAATGGAAAGTATTACTTACTCAGTGTCAGAAGACCTTGTTGGGAGTTCTAGCTCCTCTGTGTTAATGGTGCAACCTTGAACTTGTTCTTAAGCTATTTGAAACTCAATAGCTTCATTTTTTATAAAATGGGTGATGGGAGAAGGCAGCCAATCACAAAAGCACTACAGTAAAGAGCTGTGACCAGGCCTCCACTAAGAAAGAGTCAAAGACTATGCAAATCTGGAGCAGTTTTTGTAAACTTAGCCTCCCTTAGGGCTTGTGTGTGAACCATCGCTTTTATCAGTGGTACCACGCCAGTCAGTAAAGAAAAAGGTAGTTTCATAACTGTGGCATTTCCCTCACACGTGTCTCTGTTTACAAAGTCACAGGTATTGACAGAAAATACCCACATTCCTTTGTTCTCACGGGCACCAGTCTCTTTATCAGTAGGACAGATCTATTTTTCCACGGCTCTGTTTACTTATCAGCAAAAACACTCCCCTGGGCTGGTTCTCCATTGTACTGGCCTCGGTCTTCTCAAGTTTCTCTGCTTTGCCAAATCTTACCTTCTCAATATATTTGGGCCCCCAAAAAGGGTTGCAGTAATCCAGGCCCAGGGGACCCTTAAATGATCGGTTGGGGACAATTTACCTGGCAATAAAGAGATGTGCCAGATAGATACCAGTTTGAAAGTATATCTGACTGTGTGAGTCTCTGATACATTTAAGTTTACAAGACAGAGTTTTTTAATTTAATTTAATTTTTGATGGGTTTATTTTATAAATGAACCATGACTCCCTCATAAATATTCCTTATTGTGGGGTTTTCTTCCAATTCAGAAAGGTTTAGTATCTCATCAAAACCATAAACTCACAAAATCTAAGCTTTCCTATCTTGTAGCTGTAAATGTTAACCTGATGCAGACATGACCGGAATTTCCTATAAACAAATTATGAAATAGTTGCTTGCTTATTTTATTAAACTATGAAGTGGGAAGGATCCTTGGAGGTAGAAGCCCTGGGGCAGGGATGACAGATAAAATACAGGATATTCAATAAAATGTATATTTCAGATAAATATGAATAAACATTGAATATTGCATGGGACATACACCAAACATTATTGTTGTATATCTGAAATTCATATTTATCTGGGTATGGTTTATTTTTATTTGCTAAATCTGGGGGCTATTTCTGACTCTTACAAAAAAAAAAAATATATATATATATAGCATTTAAAATCTCCAGTCCTCAGAATCCTCCCGTAAAATGAGAAGACTGAGCAAGATGAACTCTAAAGTTTTCAACATCTTAGTAATTATATAATTCTATGACTCAAATCCTAATGAAATGCAAATGTGACATTGGGAGGGGTAGTTAATCTCTTGGAGAATCAATTTCCTCATCTTCAAGGTAAGGATGAGAAAGTCTATGTCACAGTAATTGTTAGATGAATGGACTTGGTCTACAATGCCTTCAAAAGTGCCTGGCATTGTAACTCACGCTTAATAAAAAGTCATATATTTATTCATTCAAAATACTATAAAATCCCTTATAGTCAAACTGTATCCAGTCAGAATTTTTTTGTATCATAAGTGTGTGTGAAGGAAGGGCTTTTAGAGCAAATTTTAAGTATAAAAAAAGGATAGGTCATTATTAAAAAAAAAAAAAAAGCATAGGAAACTTGTTTAACTTGCTTAAAATATCAGAGTCTTATAGCAAATTGTTGGCAAGCAATTGGACCTGCTGCAGTTAAAAATGAATTTTATTTTTTTCATTAAGACATCTTTTAAGATTTGTCCTTGTAAAGTTTTTGCTGACATGGAATTGGTGATCTACAGGCACAAAATATGTATTTAAATTATTCTAGCCTTTGTATGTTTGCTCTTCCCTTCATTTATTCCAAAATAAAATCATTTCCCAGTTTCTGAATAGGTCAGGGTACTGCATCGATTTAATTATACCTAAATTACAGCAGATCTGAGCTGGCATGGGGAGAACATGTGTCCTATTTTGGTTTCTCTTTACTCATTTGATTTCTATTTTTAAAACGGTGCTCTATTGTGGGCTAAACGTAATGCTCACGGAAGCAGTCATGGATGACATTGTACTCCCCCCTGCCTCTAAAGAGTTTTCATAGATTTGGGCTTTATATAAAGAACTGCTTCACCTCTGTCAGGTTAGCCCACTACCATTAATATTGCCTTAGCTCTGGCCATCATCACTTCTTGCCTGTATTATTGCAATCGGTTTTTTTTTTTTTTTTTTGAATGATTTCAAACTTACGGACAATTGCAAAAATAATACAAAACCCATAAAGAGACTCCAACATATCCTCCACTCAGAAACTCAGATCCACCAACTTTTAACATTTTCCCTCATTTGCCATCTTATTCTATATCTGTCTATATCTATCTATCTATCTATCATCTATCGATTTATTATCTAAACATTTGAGAACACTTAATACTTCTGTGTACATTTTCTAAGAACAAGGATATTCACTTATGTAACCACCTTAAGTACATTTATCAGGTTCAAGAAATTTAACTTTGATAAAAAGCTTACAGTCTATATTCCAGTTTTTTCATATGTCTTGATAATGTACTTTCAGATATTTTTTCCTCCATTCTTAGATCTCATCTAGGACCATGTATGCAATCATTTTTTTATTAGAGCAGGTTTACAGAAAAATCATGCAGAAAGTACAGAGTTCCAATATACCTCCAAGTTTTCCCCGTTATTACTACTTTGCATTAGTGTTATACTTTCTTACAATTGATTAAACAATATTATTATAATTATGCTATTAACTATAGTACATAGTTTACATTAGGGTTCACTCTTTGTTGTACAGTTCTATGGTTTTTAAAAAATTTTTTTTCTGGTAACATATACAACCTAAAATTTCCCATTTTAACCACTTTCAAATATATAATTCAGTGGTGTAAATTATATTCACAATGTTGTGCTACATCATCACCATCCATTACCAAAACTTTTCCATGACCCTAAACAGAAATTCTGTACCAATTAAGCTAATTCTAGTCTCATCTCAGCCCCTGTATTCTAGGTTCTGACTATGAATTTGCATATTCTAATTATTTCATGTAAGTGAGATCAGATAATATTTGCCCTTTTGCGTCTGGTTTATTTCACTTAATGCAGTGTCTTTCTTCAAGGTTCATCCATATTGTAGGATGCAATCAATTTTAGCTGGTCGTTCTACTTCCAGCTTCACTCACGGTGTTTGTTAGGATGAGTTATATGTGACAGAAACCCAAGATAAGAGTGTTATCAATGAGGTAGAAAATTTCTTTCTTTCATTGCTGAAAACTTCAAGCTGGCATAGTGCTCTGGAGCACAAAGTCCTTTGAGGCCCAGACTCCTTCTCTCTCACCGCTCTGCCATGCTTGAGAGTTTATCTGGCATGGTAATATGCTCCAAGTGCCTCTTCCCCAGGTCCACATTTCAGCCAGTGGAGGAAAGGAAAAGAGTATGGGAACAGCATACTTTTTCCTTTAAGGCTAGAAAATATACTCTATTCAGGGCAGCCATGTACCCAGCTAAAAAATTGGGGTGTCTGTTAGTACAGATAAAGGGGAGAAGAATATAGAGCTGTGCTACCCAATATGGTAGCCACTAGTCACATGTGGCTGTTTAAATTTAAATTTATTAAAATTAAATACAATTTAAAATTCATTTTCTTTGATGAATTAGCCACATTTCAATTGCTCAGTTGACACAAGTGACTAGCAGCTACCTTACGGGACAGCACAGGTAGAGACCATTTCTCTCATCACTGAAAGTTCTACTGGTTAGAGCTGATACAGGCAATCGACAATCCCACCCACACCCTTCTAATCCATTATCCATACAACTGCCAAAGAGAACTTTCCAAGTACAAAGCTCATCTCCCCGTTTCCCCAGTGACTCTTTGCTGCTTTCAGTATAAACTTCAAATTGAGTTAGCACATCAGTCCTTTCTTTAATCTGCCCTCTTCTATCCCTCTATCCTCATCTATTATCCTTTTCCACAAATGCCTTTCACTTGCATCATGTAGAATTGTATAACCCATCATGCTTTTGCATATGCTGCACTCTCTCTACTTTGGATTTCAACTTCTTTACCTTCTTTGCCTAGCTTACTCTCTACCTTCTAATTACTGGATACTAAGTCCCAGTGTCACCTCCTCTCGAAAGGCCCCTCCCCCATATCATTTAGAGACCTCAGTTATGTGCCTCTAAAGCACCCTGAGCAATATTCCACCACAGCACTTAATACAATGAAGAGTGATTTATGGGCAGTTGTTTTTCTCTCCCACTGCCTGTAAGTTCCTTGAGGACAGGACATCTTATACAAGTTTGTTTATAGTACCAACATGCTCATGAGGCTTTCAATACATGTTTATTGAATAAATGTATGATAGAGAAAAATAATAAATTATTAGTTCTTTTCAAATGCTTTTCTTCTTGTATCTTCTAAAGAAGGTACATACCCAAGAAAACCATTTGTCTGGCTTAGCAGCATGATTGTTTGGAATGCAAATAGTAGAAATCAGAAGAGAAAGATCAAGTTTCTTTGCATGGGAAAATATACAGATATGATTCTCTGGTGGGTGAAGGGAGGTTCCCTACTAGTGTGGAAAAGAAATATTGGGTGAGAGAATAAGGTTGTTTGGGAGAAAGAGATATGGTATTAGCCCTAGGGAATAGGAACTTCAGAGAAACAAAGAGGTTTAAGAGTGATGTGCAATGTAATTCCATGCCCATGGGAAACTAGTATCAATGGCCTTACTCTTCTGTGCTTTTAGAGAATCATATAGGGTTGTGTTTCTTCCTAGTATAGGAAAGCTGTAAGGCAGGTGCAAGGGCTTGTCCAAGGAGGCCCACTTGCATCTGGATTACAAATAAGTTGATGATCTGAACTGACTCTACGAGAGCAGCCAAAGTTTTGGAGCAGCATCTTTAGTGTGTGAAAGTTACTGGGCTTTGTGTGAAAGTTACTGGGCTTTCACGGGCATTCATACGCACTCTGCTTTTCTCTCTTCGAGTGAAGTTAGCCCTCCTCTATGCTCCTACTTTTTATTTGTCATGAATGAACAGAATAGCTGAGATCACAAGACCCTAAGAATCTCTCAAATCTTTTCAGTTCATGGTTGACTTTGGCAGAATTAAAAACCTCCCAGGTTGACCATCCCCACTGGTTTCCTATTACCCTCACCTAATGAAGAAGGAAGCTTCCAGATAGATGGCTAAATAATCCCAACTCAGGGGCATTTGCATTTTGTTAAAAATAATTTTATTCTTTATGGCTGAAGTTCCATACAGACCCATAACCCAGTAACCAATGTGAAGGGCTCTGAGTAATCTTTTTTTTTTTTTTTTTAAGGAATGAACCCAGGACCTCATACATGGGAAGCAAGCACTCAACCACTGAGCTACATCTGTTCCTCAATGAGGGTTGGTATTTTCATTCGTTCGTTCATTTCTTTTTAGGAGGTTCCGGGAATCAAACCCAGGACCTTGTGCATGGAAATCAGGTGCTCAATCACTTGAGCTACACCTGCTCCCTGCCTGAGTAATCTTGTGGCCTCTGAGGCCTCTTTTGAGAAAGACTGCCATCAACGTTTGTTTTGTTCCTATGTTGGTCTTTCAGTGGCATTCCCATCATCACCTCCCAAACCTTCTTTCGAAGGGAGAACTGCAGCAATCCTCTGTCCTTTCCTTAGCAGGGACTTTAAAAATATCATGAGACAGCATCCTACATTCAAATAGTGTTCTTTATTGGGAAGAGGGAAACACCACAACAACCAATAGAATATCATCTACTGATTACCCACTGAGAATAGAATACAGCTCAGCGCAGTGAGGAATGACCTGATAATACACTGTAATGAGGCGTGGAGGGGAAAGCACTGGGCTCAGAGTCTGAAAACCTGGTCTCCAGCCTAGAGTTTTTAATTTACATTTTCAAATTTAAGGAAGTCACAAAATCTCTCTGAGCTTTCACCAGTTAATCTATAAAATAGACATGATGATACCTACCTCACCAGATGGTTTTAAGAATAAAATGAGATAATGGATGTAAAAGTTTCAGACCCATGTTAGGCACTCATTTTAGTCTGCTAGGCTGCTGAAATGCCATATACCAGAAATGGTTCAGCTTTTAACGATGGGAATTTATTAGTTTACAAGCTTACAGGCCTGAGGCCATGAACATTTCCAAATCAAGGCACCATCAAGGCAATACTTTCTTCCCGAAGACTGGCTGCTGGTGACTCCTCTGTCACGTGGCAAGGCACATAGCAGTGTCTGCTGGTCTTGCCCTTCTCTTCCAGGTTTTATTGCTTCCAGCTTCATTGTTCCACAGGTTTCTTTTTGACTTTCTCTCTCACTCTCTCTCTTTATTCATCTCGTTTATAAAGGACTCCAATAAGAGGATTAAGACCCACCCTGGGCCACACCTTAATTGAAATTGAAGTAATCTAAACAAAAGACCCTTAACTGAAGTAACCTTATCATAAGATCCCACCTACAATAGTTCATGCCCACAGGAATGGACCAGCTTTAAGAACATGATTTTCTGGGTACATATAGTCTCAAACTACCACAGCTCTCAAGAAGTCGGACCTATGGAACCATTGTACAGCTCCCTTTCATGTGGTCTGGTCTCTGAAAGAAGTCACTTTCAAAGGAACACAAATAGTCAAAAGTAAAAGTCAGACTTTACTTGTTGGAAAACATTAAAGGGTATTGTGGTAAGCTGAAAAATGGTCCCCCAAAAGATATCCACATCCAAATCCTGGATTCTGTGAATGTTATCTTATATGGAAACAGGGTCTTGGAGATATGATGAAGTTAAAGAATTTAAATGGGGAAATTAACTTGGATTATCAAGGTGAGCCCTAAATGCAATCCCACATATCCTTATAAGAGGAAGAAGGGATTCTTGACTACACACAGAAGAGAAGACAATACGAAGATGCTTCAAGATTGGAGTGATGTGACCACAAGTTGAGGAATGTGGGAAGCCACCAGAAACTGGATGGGGCAAGGAACGGATTCTCCCCTAGTGTCTCTGAAGGGAGCATAGCTCTACCAACAACTTGCTTTTGACCCAGTAAGACTGATTTCAGACTTCTGGCCTCCAGAACTGTAAGAGAATAAACATCTATTGTTTTAAGCTACCAAGTTTGTGTTAAATTGTTACATCAGCCGCAGGAAACTAATACAGATATTCCACCCATACTACCAGCAAAATTTTCATTCCTCTTCTTCACTCCTCTCATGTTCCACAATTCTACAAAACCTCCCACTTTGTCTAATCCCTCCTCACTTCACACAACAACTTTACCGACATTCCCCAGATTATGAAATATTTTTTCTCTCTCTCCCTCTTCATCATGCAACTAAATATAGCCCTTCTGCCTAAGTCCTTTCCTTTCTCTCTGGATCTGTATTTTTATCCCCATTATCCCATTTGAAAATCCAGGAACTGGGCAGGGCAGAGACAGGCACTCTTCAAAGTCAGGGAATGTGCACAGAAGACTAAGTAGGAAGACTTTTTTCCCCTCTTTTTCAGGATAGGGAAAGACTGGGATCATTAGCATTTTAATTATTGCTTTACCCTGCCATATTTGCAAGAGACAGATTAAAAGCTGGTAACAGACAGTCTGAGATCAGGGATTCAGTCATCCTTCCCTGAGAGTCTGGAAGCAAAGCCTGGAGTAGAGCTGCTTGGCCCCTACTTTCTGATGGGATGATCACAGTCCCAGGGAACAGTTCCCATGGGCTTCCTAGTGTGGTCAGCAGCCTGCCCAAGAGCTCTGGCTTCCTCAGCAAGTTGAGCAGGTGTTTTCCTAAGAGTCTGCTCTGCAGTTGTTGTCTACTCCCTCGCGAATTCTTTCTTCTAAGCACAGGCAGTGCCCATGCAAATATACTTCTGCAATTTTGCAGAAAGAAGAACTGTATCTCTGAGCTCAACAAAAATGTCATATTCCACTAATGCAAAAAAATCTATTTTTTTCCTTCCCAACACTAATTGCTGAGTTGAATCAAGTACCCGTTTTTTGCAAACATACTAGGTGTTTGTCATTTTTTATTCAAAGTGGCTTCTTGTGTTTTATTTTTATTCTTTTAGGCTTGATTTTACTCTGGAGGAAGGGGTTCACCAAGAATGAGGCTGATTTAAATTTATGGTCAAATTGCTTAAACAAGCCACTTGCAGTTAATCTTCCTACTTTTCTGTGGAAGAGACCACTGTAGGTCATGGTGTTTTATTCTAGCCAATCTAATATCATTTTATCTCACGCATTTTTTCCCTTGGGTAAATATCATTCACATTGATATTTCTAAACTAGGTGGCTCCTCAAAATTCCCCTCCCATCAACATTTCTTTTCTTTGTTCAAGACATTCTCCCTGTGTGAAAGGCTGTCTCATGTCCATCTCCAGACTTCTCTCCAGCAGCCTCTGCCCTAATTAGCCCCACTTTGCACATTAATAGGATGTGATTTGGTTCATTTTTTAAAAAAACTTTTATGTTATCTTATATTGCTATTTTTCATCTGTCTTTATTAGCTGTTTCCTTAGTACTATCCCCCTCTTACACCAATTCACTTAGCCCAGGGTCTTGACATAGCAGATTAGTAGACTTTCAATCCCTGCTCACTTTCCTGACTTTCTGGGGGGTGAGGTGGGGAAGAAGTTTTCTAAGAGAAATGCACCTCTTTAAAACGTAGGGAGGCAGTCTATTGTACTAAAAGGAGCTAGGATTTTAGCATTAGATGAAGATAGGTTTGAAGCTTAGTTTTGCCTTTGGCCAACTACTTATTCTCTAAATGCCTCTGCTTCCTTAGAGTAAAAGGACTAAGATAATGCCTTTCTGATGCAGTTCTTAAGAAGATTAATTCAATAACCTTGGAAAGCACCCCTCTAGTTCCTGGCACTTGGAAAATGTTAAAGGCAACTAGAATTATGGGTGAAAGCAGTCCTCAGCTTTCAAATGCTAAGGTGCCCCTTGAAAGTATCAAGTTTGAGGTATAGAGGGGATAGATGCAGACAGGATACCTAGAGGGTAGCACAGGAAAATTCCAGGAATGGTGAGGGAAAGCCTCACTAAATCATTTACTCATTCGCTGTCCTCTGAACAGCAAGCTCTCTGAGTTCAGGATGTTTAGCGAGAGGACTCCGACTCAAGTCTTTTTGGTTTATTCGGAAGCTTCCCGCTGTTTGAATAAAAACTAAATAGGAGGATAACATTAAAGGATCCCCGTGGAGGATGATTCCCCTCTTTGTGGTTCTCACTGAAATCTCACAGAAGGTGATGTCTTAGTGATCTCAATCTCTTCATAAAACAAAGAAAGGACTTTTAATCTGTCCTCGACACTCGCACAATACCCTAGCCAGAGGTGGTCTTCAAAATGATGACGGTATAAATGAATGGAAGGATAGAGAAAAGAATGATGAAGAATGAATGAATGACACAGAGCCGGGACTAGAACGCAGACAGGGGTCCTCGTTTGCTATTTCCTTCACAACTGCTTCCAAGGTCCCTGGCCCACCTCCTCCTTTCCAATTTCCCTTCCTCTCTCGGGTCTCTTCTGACGTCCCAACTCCACCATTTCTAGACGCGCACGCCCCGCCTCCTCCGCCGCGAGGCCCCGCCCCCCCCGCCGGAGCCCTGCTAGAGTGAATGGCAGCGTGGCCGCCGCGCCGCTCGGGGCGCTGATTGGCCGCCCGGCGCGGGGACGCGCTGGCGGCCGCGGGAGCACGCAGGCGGGCGGAGCGCGCGGGGGTGGAGCCGGGCTCCGGGGCGGGGCGCGGGCGCCCGGGGGCGGAGGAGCCTGGGAGGCGGGAGGCGCCCGGGCTGTTTAAGCGGCCTCCCTCCCGCCCCCAGCCGCCGGTCTGTCCCCGGCCCTGGCCCGACCCCCGGCCTGGCGGCTCCTGCTGTGTCCCGCCGAGCGACTCCCCCGGGTACGCGGGCGGCCCCTGGAGCAGCTCA